>APFE030361120.1:0-95907 GCA_000404065.3 Pinus taeda
CAGCAACATTTCAAAGAGCGGTGATAGGGATTTTTTCTGATATGATAAATGATTCCTTAGAAATATTCATGGACGAATTTACTCCTTATGGCACAACCTTTGAGGATGCTCTACAGAACCTTGAAAAAGTACTTAAGCGATGTATAGAAGCACACCTTGCTTTAAGTACTGAAAAATGCCATATGATGATGAATCAAGGTATTTTATTGGGTCACTTCGTTTCATTTTTAGGAATTCAAGTCGATCCAGCTAAAATACAAGTAATTCAGACCCTCCCTATCCCCAAAACCCAAACTGATGTGAGAATTTTCTTAGGACATGCCGGGTATTATAGAAGATTTATCAAGAATTTTTCTAAAATAGCTTCTCCTCTGTTTGGGTTACTAATGAAAAATGTTGAATTTAAGTGGACTGATGATTGTGAAAAAGCATTCGATGAACTTAAACATCAGTTTTCTACAGCTCCCATTTTGAGAGGACCTGATTGGGCACTCCCCTTTCATATATCCTCTGATGCCTCAGACACTACCATTAGAGCTGTCCTGGGACAGGAAGAAAACAGTCTTCCCTATGCCATTTATTTTATTAGTAAAAACTTGACTCCCGCAGAACTTAATTATACAGTTACTGAGAAAGAATTCCTAGCAGTTATTTATGCTATCAATAAATTTTGGCATTACATTACTGGTTATACTACTTTTGTGCATACTGACCACTCGGCCATTAAATGCTTAATGAACAAATCAGTTACAAATGCTCGAGTTACCAGATAGTTACTTTTGTTACAAGAATTTGATATCACAATTGTAGATTGACCAGGAAAAGAAAATGTAGTTGCTGATTTCCTTTCTCGGTTAAAAACTAATGAAAATATTCCAGTAGATGATTATTTTCCTGGTGAGTATTTATTTGCAGTATCTGCTCACTCACCTTGGTATGCAGACATTGCCAACTACTTAGTTGCAGGAAAATTACCATCACACCTATCGCATAGAGAAAAAAGGAAAATTATTCAGCAGAGCACTAGGTACAGCTGGATAAGCGGTTGTCTGTTTCACACAGGACTCAATCAGGAGATCCGGAGATGCATTGGCGAAGATCAAATTTATGATGTATTGAAAGCCTGCCACGATGGCCCTTGTGGAGGACATTTCACAGACAAAAGAACAGCACACAAGGTTCTTAGGATGGGATACTACTGGCCCTCAATCTTCAAAGATGCAAGGAAATATGTCAGGGCCTGCGATAGCTGTCAAAGAATGGGCCAGCCTAATCACAAGGATGAAATGCCACTCAATCCCTAGGTAATTCTTGAACCATTTCAAAGATGGGCACTAGATTTTATAGGTCCCATTAATCCTCCATCCAATCAAAGAGTTTACATACTAGTATGCACGGATTACATGACTAAGTGGGTAGAAGCTAAGGCACTCCTCAAAGCTAATGAAGAATCAGTATTAACATTTTTATTTGAAGAAATATTCGTTAGGTTTGGACTGCCTAAGGAACTAGTCACTGATGGAGGACCTCCTTTTAACTCTCATGGCTTCAAAGCCACATTGCAGAAATACCATATTAAGCATAAAATGACCACACCTTATCACCCCCAGTGAAATGGGTAGGTGGAAAGCACCAACAAAGTCATAGAAGCTATTTTGACAAAAACAATAAAGGAAAGTAGGAGGGACTGGTTTCAAAAGTTGCCTGAAGCACTATGGGCTTATAGAACCACTTGGAGGAATACCACGGGCTTTTCACCCTATGAATTAGTTTTTGGTAAAAATATTGTTTTCCCTCTGGAGTTTGAAATCAAAACTTTAAGAACTGCTTTAGTTGTTAACCTTGATTTGACTGATGCACAGACAGCCAGGTTGCAACAGCTTCAGGAATTAGACGAGAAAAGATTGGATGCCATCCATCAAACAACCATGATCCAGAAACAAAGAACCAGATGGCACGACAAAACTATTAAGCAGAAGCAGTTCCAGAAAGGTAACTGGGCTTTACTGTATGACTCCCGTTTCGAGAATTTCCAAGGTAAATTAAGAACAAGGTGGCTAGGACCTTATGAAATAGATGCTGCTTTTCCAAACGGAACAGTCAGAATCTTAACGATTGATGATAATAGAACACCGTTATTAGTAAATGGGTATCGACTCTGTCCGTATCAATGGCCTGTTTCTAAAGAGGATTTCAAAGCTACCTGCATGGCAGACCTACATTATGCTTTTTTGGGGGAACCTGCTGCCCCTGAAGGCACTTAAATTTCTGTTCATTTATTTATTTTTAGATTAGATTTCTTAACTAATAATCCCTGCCAAGGGTTGCCATGTTAGAATTAATTGTTTTGAAGATCTTAGTTTCGGAGGATGGCTGAGAATAAAAATTCTAAAAGAATCACTTTGTAGCTTGGGAACGTTTTTCAGACCATAAATCAAGTTTTTCACCATTTCTGTTGCTGCAACACCATTTCCCGTTGCTGCAACACCACTTCCCGTTGCTGCAACACCATTTCCCGTTGCTGCAACACCACTTTCCGTCGTTGCGACATCACTCCCCGTTGCTGCAACACCACTTTCCGTCGTTGCGACACCATTTCTCCGTTGCCGCAACACCACTTCCCGCGGCTGCAGCATGAGCTCATGATCCGGAAACATCACTTTTCAATGTTGTAATACCAGTTTCAGTACTTAATGAACTATCATCCTGATGGAACATATTATGCTTCATTAAAGGAACCATCCATGCACTCTGATAATTACACTTCGTCACTACTACTTCCTGTCAAATCGCTTGTATTTTCATGACTGTAAACCCATTGAAATTATGATTAATCCAGCAAAAGACAAGATAAGACTTTTGGCGTGCGACTAAAGGTAAAAGTAAAGGTACGCATGTTTAAGTGTGAATATTAAATTATAGTTAATGTGGAGATGTTGATATGACTGCTGAAATCATTGTACTACCAATCAGATCATTCAGCCGTAGATTTGGGGGGATTACCAAAATATTGTAATTATCGCATAACACGTCAATCACCGCCACCCTTATTCCTCGCGGTAATATCTAAAACTCACCTCGTCGTGGCATATCTTCATTTGTAACGGTTTACTCTGTCTCAAACTCGGTAACTAGGCTCTGCATTGTGTATTTTCGCTGGATCAGTAGCTATGGGGGGAAATCTGATCACATATGAACCGGGCACAACAGCGCTACTAGAACTCTACCCCAAGGTTTACGAAATTTTCCTGCAAGCAGGATGGGTAGACTACTTTAGAAGACTCTCGGATTTCAACACACAGCAAGTGTTGGAGTTCGCATGCAACTTAAGAGAAGGATTTTCTACGGTCCAAGGAGTACAGATTCTAGTAACAGAGGAATACGTAGCCCAAGTTTCCGGGTTACCGACCAACGGTACACGTTGGTTTAGTAGGAAACATCTGATTCTGAATGCGCAGCAAGGCTTTTTCCTACCAGGCGAGCAAGTCGAAGCCAATGGTAGAGGGGTCACACTTCAGTCACTGCCTCCACCATGGCCAAAGGTCGTGGAGTTTGTCAATCAGTATTTGACTTGCGAAGGTCGTTACCAGGTAATTTACCAACACGACTTCGTTTTGTTAAATCATTTGAGGATGGTCAATTGATAAACATGCCTTATTATCTATTGGTTTGTCTGAAAAATATGTCACGTTATACTGGAAAAGCAAAGCATCCACCCCTTTCCCTGAAACACCACTGTTTAGCCCAACTCTTAATAAATAGAGGCTTTGCTCTAAATCATCCACCCCCCTCATTAATCCTCCCCAGCAAATAGAAGAAGATCCTCAACAGGAAGAGGAAATTCGCCAACAACCAGAGCAAATACCCCATGAAATTCCCCAACAACCAGAGCAAATACCCCACGAAATTCCCCAACAACCAAAGCAAATACCCCAGGAAATTCCCTAGCAATTAGCAGCAGAAACACCCCTGCAGAGGACCCCATCCCCCAATGAAGCTCAACCATCTACCCCCATGCTTCATATTTCCACTGATGACTCTGATGATAACACCCCCATCATTTTTCTTAAAAGAAAAAAGCAGCAGAAAACTGAAACTCCACCAAAAAGGAGAAGAACCAGGGCTTCGATCAAAGCAGCTGCTATTCCCGATAGTTCCCCCAGTCTAAAGGAAAGTGGCCGAAAAAGAAAAATTACTGATTTTCCTGCCTCCTTACCGAGGCAGCGAACACAGTCGACTGCAGCAGTTAAACCCACCAGCCCTGTGATCCCCAGTTCTCCACCCATCACCCTAACACCTCGCATTCCAACCATCCCTGAGTAGTCCCTTTCCTCACCCTTTGGGGCTGAGATGTGGAGCGTTGACAGTTTTGTGACATTATATTCTAAGGCAGTTGTTACACAAGAAACAACTGCCGAAAAATCTAAAGTAGACACCCAAGGTGAAATTGGGCAAGTGGCTGTCACACAAGAACCAGCCACTGACCCAGCAGGTGACACACAAGAACCACCTGTTGGGGATGCAAATGACCAAGTAGATGCGGAAAAACAATCCCTTCCTCTGTGAGAACCTGCAGATACACAAGCTCCACCTACCATAGCCTCCCTACAGGAAGAAATTGAGTTTCTAAAATCTCAAATTAAGGATTATCAGCAGGAGATAATAATGGTTAAGGAAGCCTATCAGAATGAATATAGTCTCCAAATCTTAGCACGGGTAGCGTCTGCAACAGAAAAGAGTCAATACAATGAGTATATGTGTAGTGAGTGTGGTGAGTTGTACACTCAAGCAAGATATAAGATAGTCGAGGTTCCAATGACCGAAGCTAATCCACAGCCCTCTGCTACTGTAATCAAAATAGAACAACCTGCTGCTGTAGTCAAAACAGAACAACCTGTTGTTACACAAGAACCAGCAGGAGTTGCAGGAGAAGAAACGGAACAACCTACTGTTACACAAGAACCAGCAGAAGTTGCAGGAGAAGAAACAGAACAACCTGTTGCTATGCAAGAACCAGCAGGAGAAACAGGACAACCTACTGCTACACAAGAACCAGTAGGTTTTTCAAGAGTTGTGGAGGAAGACATAGAACCACTGCGGGCCACCCAAACTACTACAGAACAGAAATCTTTTTCTGACACCTATGCATAGACTGAACCTCCCTGTGTCAGCGATGCTCACACGGAGACCTCTAGTTTTCAACAACTAAAGGACACATGGAGAACAGAATACGAGCTTTCACAAGGGAATGCATTCCAACAGCGAAAGTCAACTTGGTTCAGCTATGCATACAGAAATTGGGATGCACTTGAACAGTCTCGAGCTCAACATAAAGAAAATAAGGAAGTAAAAACTAGGTTGTCCCGCGCCTTTGATCTGGTTCAGAGGGTACTGGCTACAAGAAAACCCTCTTTCAATTATGCAGTATTCTTGAGAGAACAGTTGGCGTTCTTGCAAATAAAGGCAATTAGAGATGGAAGACCCTACCAAGTTGATACACCTGATCAATTTATTGAAACATTCATAGAAGCACCAAATAATGATCAAAACTTGCTCTGTGAGCTCTATCTTCACAATGAGGCCATGCCTAAAGATAGAGCGATGAATATACTCCCTATTGTTGGTGATATCCAAATAAGAGCCTTCATCTCTTTTCTAGCCAATCAACTGACTTGGAAAAATGCCTATATGTCAGCAACGCATAATGAGCAGAACTGCCTTCTCTGGATTTGAAATGAACCACAGAATGCAGCTACCTTCATTTCACAGCATCAAAAAAATCAAAGTAATCCAGAGTTGGTTGATCATATGAGGAAACTATAGGCAGCAGTCTTCCAGGACTGCCAGCATTATGTAAAAACAAAAGGGGCACTGGCCATCGAAGCAAACAAGTTATTTTGGGAACATTGTCCCAAAGAGAGACAGGAATATCATCCTTACAATCCCCTCAATCTTCAGGTAGCAATTTCACGCATACCTTATTATGAAAATGTATGGAAAACTGTGCTGAGAGGTGGATTGGCTACCATTTTCATTTCCCTCTCTTGTGGTTACCTGGTCAGCAATATAAGGCTCATTACAAACTGGCCAAAAAGGAGGAGGTAGCAGTATGGCAGCAATTACAAAGTGTCCAGGGATTCAGAAGCAGGTCTGATAAAACCTTCTTTAGCTACTGTATCAGCAACTTACATTGTTCATCCCAGTACTCCGACTCAGATTCAGAGTAAACCTTGCATGAGGACATGCAACCCTTTCAGTTGGGGGGGATGTTAGCACTCCATATTGTCTACTTTTGACCTCATATTTTGTCATGATGTTACCCTTTTTATCCCATAAGTAGAAACCCTTGATATCATTTTGACCTCATCATTCCAAGGTATGAAGTAACTCTCCTCATTTGCTATATGTTTAATTATTCAACACATATTCATGTTATATTTACAATTAATCTTTGGAAATTGACTAAGTCGCTGACAATTGATTGGAACTGTTCGAAGTCCACAGAATTGTAATTCACAGTTGCTGCAACACTAGAAACAGCAATTGTGCAGTTGCTGTAACACCAGAAACAACAACTGACTAAAGCAGGAAAAGTCTTAATTTGCAAAGGATGAAACAGCAATTGTCGATCTGCACAGTAACCGTCTGAAGCTGGCAGAACTATACTTGGCAGATGATGATATAGCACAATCAGCCAAACTTAGTCACAGATGCTGGAACACCAGGAACAGCATGAAGAACTTTAAGGAACAGTTGAGATTTACCAAATCGACAACAATAGCGGAACAACCAAGGATAGTACAAGGACCCCAAGGAGATAGACGAAGACTACCAGTTTTGCAACAGCGGAAGGATCCAATTAAACAAAGGACGACAAAGATATACACTGTTGTAACAGTATGCTGTAACAGGAATTGATTTCCTATTTTTGTATAGAAGGATCAAACTGAATTAATAATGAAAATCTATTGTAATAGATGTCTCCTCTATAAAGAGGAGACATCTACAGTTGAAAGCTAGCGAGTTATAATGGAAGTATTGTAGTACAGAGCAAGTCTGAACTTTTATTGTAATTGGACCTTTTGGTAGATGAATAAAGCATTGTTCTGAGCATTTTAACCTAGCATCCGTGTTCAGGGGAATCTTGTGAGAGGGACAGGGCCCACCTTCTTCACAAGATTCACCCATTTATTTTCTGTTAAGTGTGTGTGTGATTTCTGTACATTTTTAGCTTTGCTTCCGATATTTCCTTCTTGCTGATACTCTGTTTCCTTGATCGATTGGCGCTGTGAGAAGTGTGTCACCGGTGATTAGGATTTTTCAGTGTTTATTGGCAAACTGGTCACAGAGGCAGGTGCTGAACATCCTTATTCTGAGGACAGGGTCCTGGTCCTCTGTTACAAACGACCATTATTTCTTTCTGCAAATTTGTTACCATTGATTAATTTCATTTCATCTCTGCAATAGATTATAACTGTTGTAACACAGAGTAAGGGTTTTATAGGAAGTAGATCTGTTTATACTACAGCCTTTAATGCTTTTAGAATTAAGTGCATATAGTATGAGGTCACCTTTGAAACAAAAAGACTTTCCCGGGTTGACAATTTAATGTGGTACTCGACTGTTTAATCAATAAACAATTCGAGCAGCCAACAATACTTTGTTGCACTTTGCTTCATACGCAATATTGGCATGCTTCATTAATATTACAAAAGGGCTTTCTTATGCACATTATGATTTCCAGTTACTGTTTACATTATTATTGAAGAAAAGAGAACAGAAAACGAAATGAATGTTGTTAACACAAGAACCAACATTCTTTGTATTCATGGTTGTCACACAAGAACCAACCATAAGAAAATGTAAGTTGTTACTCATGTCTTTCACATATCCTGGAAACATTCATTATTAAAAGACATCATCATGTAAAAGCCAAAGTTCAAGATGCCAAATGTTCTTAAAGAGACCCATGCATGGTTGCATGAGGACATGCAACAAGTTCAGTTGGGGAAGATGTTGGGACTCAGAAATGTCATATTTTCATCCACCTTTTTCTTCACTATTCCTTACATTTCATCATCCCATTAACCTTTTATCATGTCATTTTCATAAATACATTTGGGTTTCACCTTCTTATTTTCCATTTTATTCATTTTTGTATTACAAGTGAATTTATGATTAAATATTAGAAAATATACATATTTTTATATCTATCTCAAGAATATGTGAGTTTTTTTATGTGTAGGAAATATGTCCTCCACCATATTAAGGAGATAATTATTGAAGCCTATTCCTAAGGAGAAAATCATGGAGGATTTGGTTGGCATATCTTATCCATATCTCCTCCACCATATTAAGGAGATAATTATGCAAGCCTATTCCTAAGGAGAAAATCATGGAGGATTTGGTTGGCATATCTTATCCAAGATATGTGAGGGATTTGTGGATGATTCAAAGAGATCATATTTTGTAATAATGGGAAAGTAGTTGAAAATGCTTGAGAGATTTGTGGAGGATTCAAAGGGATCATATCTTGTAATAATGGGAAAGTAGTTGAGAGTGCTTGAGAGAATATTGGATATGTAATTATGAGATGGTTATCTTCCTCATGTATATAAGAGAGTGCTCTCTCTTCATTTTGATAATAATGAATAATGGAGAATGGAGATTAGCTTTAAGAGATAGTTTTGTAATTAGGAGAAGGGGATTCTTAGATTTGATTCATATTCTTTTATGATTTGTTATTTGGTTCTTGTAATACAATGTAAGATATCTTTATTGTTGTGAGCTCACATATGTTGTTTGTCATTCAAATTCTTCACATGTTGTATTGCTTTTCCTTTATGCAATTTCTTGCTTTCATAGTTAATGTTTCAATGCCTTCCTAGATTAATTTGATTTCAGTAATTTATACTAAATTAGTTCCACTTCGGTCCTGCATATATAGTGCATGTGCCTCGTAAGTTTACAAACCTCAGAATGACAAATTAAATAGTTGGGCAAGTACTACAACAGAATTAAACGAACAAATTTGCACCCAACATTTTGGCGCCGTTGCTAGGGAGGCACGATGGATTGAAGTTTAGTTTGATTTTTCATGCAAATGTGTTTAGACATGTTCCTAACTCCGAGGTGTTAAGGCAGTAAGACGTGGGGAACAGCCTACGCATCGCATTCGAGATACCGTAATGGGCTCGACCTCTTATGGATCAGGACATGTAGGGTGTGTTTACATTTATGCAAGTGTGAATTTCAATTTCTGCAAGTGTGTTTGATTTTCGCAACTGTGAAGAGTGTTTGATGAATTCATGGTTCATGGTTGTAGTTGAAGAATTCGATTACTCAATTAATGAGCAGTCCTTGTAAGAGGGTTTAATTGAATATTGAATTCAAGATTATTTTTGTGGTCCTTTTGTTTTTAATTCAATTTTTAGTGTGCTAATGTTTTTTGTTTGTTTTTAGAATCTCTTTCAACATGGTTTAACAATGAGTTTCAGCTTGGAACTACTCACTCAGATCCTAGCAGAAGTCGGGATCTCTTCTTCCTTGGAAGAGGAGATCTTGATAAGAATTAAAGGTTCAACTAGTCCCCAAGAAATAAACGAAGATTCAACATCTGAAGAATCCTGCGTATCTGATGGCGAACAATCATTCGAATAGGAGATCGAGGAAGAAGAACAACAGATCGGAGTAGAAGAACATGAGTTACAATATGATCTAAGTGAGAGAAACTGTGCTTATCAAAGCTTTATCGAACAATGGTTCCAGGTAAGTACTAGTTTAGATTCATCTTTTTATTTTTTAGCTGATTTGCAGTTACAGCAACTAGACTCATTCACTCTCGAATATTTTCATCCATCATTTAAAAAATTGCTACTAGATATATTGTTGTTACTACTACGTGAATGGCTTCATTGGAAGTTTAATTACACGTAACTAATTTTTGTTTTTGTTTTTGTATTTTTTTTTTTAATTAGTATAGAGTAGGTAGGCTTTCATTTTTAGTTTTTGCTTTCATTTTTAGTTTTGCTTAGAATAAGTATGCTCTCCTCCGTGCCTAGTGCGATCGCGAGGATCAGAAAATAGGGATGATTTAGACTAATTTCAAGAATAAATAAATGTTTTGCAATATGCTTGATCAAAAACATCTTTAAATATGCAAATCATTGTGTCCATTTGTTAAAAAAAGAAAAGAAAAAAAGAAAAAAAGAAAAAAATTAGAGAAAGTTTAGTTTCTTTCTAAATTTAGTTTTTCATTTAATATATATATATATATATATTAATGATAATAATTCATGAAAAAATCTCGGCTGCGGGTGATTGACATGCTAAAGGGTACGATGGAGGCGCGTTGATTGGGCAGGTGGCAGCCCTTGCGCCATTTGTTATGGTTATGGGACAGTGAGCTGGTCTCGCACACCTCTATTAATGGCAGCATTAACGCTGTCCTTCAGGCTCCTGGTTAATTGCGCGATGGCTCTCAGGCTGTTTGTCACTCCTGCGGTTCCACTGTAGGCTTTCAACTCCATAAAGGTCGCTGCTCTAGGCGACTCTCTGAGCCTCTTTGTTAGCTTGTCCCTGTTAGTCTGTCTCAGCTGGGTTTCAAGAGCCTTCTCCATCTTCTTCTTCCGCTCGGCTCTGGCTCTAGGGGCTCACAGCTTCATCTGGGCTCCATCTCCACCTCTCTCTAAGCATTCGTTTTTCAGTCATCTCCCTCTGTGCATTCACCCCTCTGTGTATTCGCCCCTTTGTGCACTTGCCCCTCTATGTATTCGCCCCTCTGTGCATTCGCCCCTCTGTGTCACTTCTCGGTGTATCACTATGCCGCGAGAAATACTCAAAATGGTGAGTAGGCGAGGCGGCTCCCGCAGTTGTGCCACCCATCAGCACTCCGCCACCACCTCGGACCCATCCTCGGATGCGTTGGAGTTCTGTCGCTCCAATTATCCTACCACCAGAAGTGGCAGGGGCAAGGGAAGAGGGCGAGCTAGGATCAAAGCCTATGAGCATAATGCACATCCCACTGCCCATTTCCGCATTCTGTGTTCCCTGGCAAACTCCTCCTTCATAGTTTCAGTAACGATTGAAAAGTGTGAGAATGCTAGGGGTTCGGGAGCGGCTCAACTTGGGGTTCCTGCAGATCAGAGGATGGCAAATCCAAATGTCAACCATCGCCAAGTCACAGGAGGCCTGTCCGCTGTGAATTCTGAAGCCAATGTAGGTCCAAGTGCTCCAGCAAGAGGAGAGCCTCCAGGCTCAGTGGTCCATCCGTCAGACTCAAATGACTCAGATCATTTTGGCTGCAGGATCGTTGAGGAAAAATCGTCTACCTCAGTTGACGAATGAACCAGCCCGTGCCTCCGTTTTTGTTCTGCAACTGAAGAAGGAGTTCGCCTCCCTTTCAATTTACTGTGTTCGTGCTTGTTTCAGGTCTCTGCCTACTCCACATGTTGGAGTATGTTATTGTTCTATTTATGTTAGATTTTGTTCATGAGATAGCAATGTTTAACTTAGTAATGGATCGCTGCATGGTCAGTTTTGGAGTTTTTTTGGAATGGTCAATGTTCATGGAAGTTTAAAGCTCTGATGTAAGTCTTTCGCTGGCTCCATAGTCAGAATGACAAGAATTATTTGAAAAATGCCAACTTCATGGCAAGAATCTTCAAGGCCGCTGCCTCACTGTAACACTTTTGTATAAATAATAGGAGTAGACCAATTGAGAAAAAAAAAAAATTCATGGAAAAAAAAAAAAACTCTGCATCATTCATTGTATATGCAAAACATCAAACAAGTCGAGGGTTTGGCCAAACGAAAGTCATAGTTTGATGGCGATTTGTAAATGGCACGCGAAGCTTATACATGACTTCTCAACAACTTTCAAATACGTTGTTAGGCTTCGGGCCTTCTATATAACCAACATCATGGAAAAAAACATAAACTCAAAGCCATATGAAACAAAACAACGAAACATAAAAGATGAACAAATCATGAAAAACGATGGCAGAAAGAACAAAACAATGAATTGAGAGCCACTAGTTGCTGTTGTGTAAACAGTCTCACATTCTGAATATACGAGCAAGTCACATGTTCGGGCTTCTTCAAAAATCTGTAATGCATGTTTTCTGCCAAGATATGATTGCTGGCTTAATGAGAAAATGTTAATTTTTGTAGACGTAGACGATGGGGAGTTGTGTTTTTTTTTTGGTAAAGAAAGCCAGTTTCGATCAAAATAGAACATCTCGGTGGCAAATTACAATATACAAGTGGTTTCTTTCCCAAAAATTATAGGATTTAATCCGCCAGCCAGTTGTATAGCACGCCAGTGATCTGGAAACGTCGCTGAGCACAACCACTCAAGAAGGCGCCGGAAATGCCACCGAATCCTCATAAAAATCATGAGAATCTTGCCAATTGAACCAGAAAGGAAGATAATTTTTTTTTTTACGCATCCATTAAACTTTGTCAGAATAATCCTCTCTGTTTCAATTAATTGCTATCCTATCCTTATCTGATTTCTTGTGATCTCTATCTCCGCAAGATCTCGATTTCATGTTTTGCAATATGCCTAATCAATTTTATTGTTAATTTGCAAATCATTTTTAGTTGAAACTGTGTCTCGCTTGCAATTGATTGCGTTTTCTGGCCATACTAAAACCTGCAACAAGCAAATGATACAACCTACAAAAACTTGCACATATAGGCATAATAAGCCCTTATCTTATATTAAAGGTTTGGCAACTCAGTTTGGGACTGCAATTCTCCACCCATCCTTAAACAAACTACAACCACATTTTCTTGTAGTTGTCACCCTTGCACCAAATTCCATGGCTTGAAGAGGATTCCTCAAAGGATGAAAATCAGTGTTTTTAATTGAAACAAGGACTCCAGAGGCCCAAACACCTCCACCCATCAGTTATTCAAGAATAAAATATGATGATCATGGAATCACTCCCCATGGGTCTTCTCAACAGCTCTCAGTTGTTATACTTTTCCTTGCAGCACAAGTAGTCACGACTCAATATCAAGAGCAGAGTTCCCATAGCATGGGAAAGTTCATCAATAGACAAGATACCATGGGAGTGTAAAGATTATTGTTCCAGGTAGTTCTTCAAATATCACAAGCACTAGTGCTCCCAGCCTAAGGCCGCACCTGGTGTTTCATCAACCCCATAAGTACCTGAGTGACTCCGCCTCATGGCCTATAGGTTCATTAATCTACAAATTTCCTAGTGGCATCATAAAACCTTTGGAAAACCACTCTCAATGGTTTCCTCAGCCTTAAGGCAAGCCACTGCTCTATCAATTTTTCTTTAGCCAACAATCTCACTTGGGTTTCTTTAGTTGCATTGCCATAGAGCAAACTCTCTCCCCCATGCATTGCCCTTCAAGCATGACATGAATTCCCTAAAAATGATCATTTTTTCTCTTGTGCTTTCTCTCAACTCTTCTCTTATGACTCCCTCTTCCACCCTTCTCTTATGCTTTGTTGCCTTGTAATTTCATGCATGGAGAGTATGGAATCTTTGTTGTCTAAATTCCTTCTTTATTACATTATGCCTCCACAGTCTGTGGTTCCACATCTAGTCAAAATTTTTGAGGACAGTGAGACGTGCCGCCTACCTCCTTGTTTCCCCAAAATTTGTTGGATTTTTTTGTCTATTATGTTTTTGTTATAACTGATTTCCAACTCACCTTTGCGTGCCTTTAGCCATATCCAAACTTCTTCCTTGTCCTGTCATTTTTCTCATTAAATTTTTCCTCTTTTTCTCATATCAGTTTTCCAAGGAAGTCATAGCCTTTGTCCTTCTTTTCTCTATTGGAATTAATAACACAACCATCCATTTAAGCCTTCATGGATGACCAATATATAGCTTCTATGTGGATGATAAGTATTTTTTATAGAAAAATATGTATTTGTTGTGCTAAATTTACTTTAAAAAGATTAAGCGTCTTTATGCACAACAAACTATAACTATTGTGGAAAAGAACACGTATCTTTATGCATAGAAGAAATAGTTGTTATGTTAATCCCCTTTTGGTAAAAGAAGTATATATTGTGGTAGAATTCTAGAGAAAGAAATATGTTTTGAATGCACGAAAAATGATGGATTATTGTGATAGTTTCATGAAAATGAAACAAGTCTTGCATGCATGGAAAAGAACAACTATTGAGTTATATGTAAATCACATGCTCTATCATGTTAGATTTCTTGGAAAGGCATGTTTTATTATATTATTTTTCTTGGAAAATAAAATTGCTTTTCTTGAAAAGAAAACATGTATTGAATGTACAATAGCTATTCTGAATATCTCTTTTTTGGAAAAGATGCTTTTGGAAAAGAACATGCATTTGCATGCACAAGAATAGTACTTATTACATTAGTTTCTTTTGGAAAAGAACATGCATTCACATGCATATGGATAACATCTATTATAGTAGTTCTATTGGAAAGGAATACATTGTGGTTTATAAAAGAAAATAACTGAGGGGCTAGTTCCTTTTGAATAAAGTTTATAAAGCACAAAAATCATAACTAGTGTGTTAGTTTCCTTTAAAAGAATATGGGTAGTTGCATTGGTTGTTTTGTTGGAAATGAATGTGTCTTATGTGAATAGAATAATATTTAATGTGGTGCTTTTTCTTTGAAAGAGTATCCCTCTTCTCGTGTAAATAGTGATAACAATGGCATTTCTTTTAAATAGTATCATAGTGACTCTTTTAATTTTAGTGTACCTTGGTGGGAAAAGGTAAAATGTAATCACTCCTTTTCTTATAATGCACAGGAATAGTGGATAAATGAACATGCTTTGGTAATCTTTATGTGACTTACCTTATGCATGTGGGAATTTGAGTGGATAGACATGTGTCATAACCATACACATGTAAAAACAAATAAACATGCTTGATAGTTATATGATTTTTTTTAAGGCGTGTGCAGTGATGTTAAATAAGGAATGTCATGTTATTAATTATAATATTAACATTATTAACATTATTAATTATGCCTTTTTGTGTTTAATACTTTAAATTAAAATTTAAAAATCATAATTTGTTATTATCATTAAAACATATAAACTTTAAAATCAAATAACATCATCAAACTCTTAAAAGGCACATTCATGAGTCTTGTATCTTTTTTGTATAGGTCAGATTAGTGAGTCTTGTGTTAGGAACGCTATGTATCATAAATGCTATGTTCTATATATGGAATATTAAGAGTTTTGGAACCGATGCTTTGCTAGTAGGATATTCTGCCACAATATTTGCGATGTGTAGCTAGTAGAGTCCTAGGCCTAACATGTATTTTGTACATGTGATGTGTGATGATTTCTTGAAAATTAAGTCATTTCCTCATCTTTTTTATTTTCCTAGCATTTTATTAGTATGATGGTAAATTTTTTGGAAATATTGGTGACACTTTTGATTCTTTAACTCTGTTTTCTTTCTATTCTCTTAATGGTTGAAAAAAACTATATAGAAGCTCATTCTATGCTCAACTCTAAAAATTTTCTCACCTTGTGTTTCACTAAACCCATAAGACTTTCATTCTAAAATGTAGTATCACTAGTAAGTAAATTGTATGGGGGATTAGGTTTTTTCTTTGTGATATTCCTAGTTGATAACTTGTAGGAAGGTGTGTAAGAGTCAGTAGAAATATGTATAAGAGTCAGGTTGAACAAAGCCTTACATCATAAGTAATAATCAAGTCGAAGGGTAGAGCGAGAACACAAAAAAGGGGTGAAACACAAATCCACTAAAAAATGGCCAAGGAAAGAAAATAGTGACATAACTCATAAACACATATCTTGAATTGGGATTCAAGTTACGGGCTAGACAAATGCCTTCACCCACATACTTGGAATAATATGTGGGAGAGAGCATCGGGGAAATAGTAGTTGTATCCACACCTACACCTAATTAATCAATTCTCTATCGATCTAAATTTTCATTTTCATCGAGAAGTACACCTTTATACATGTTGGGAATTTCTCCTTAATCTATGTTGTCCACAAGTTAATTTTTTAATTGGATTTTTGACAATTGTTACTTTTTTAGCATTTAATATATATATATTTTTCATTTGTTTTCTGCGTATTAATTGTTTATGTTCATGAACATCCAAGACCGCAACAACCTTGTACATTGCCAGTTGATGGTACCCTTGAAAATCTCCATAAATGAGAAATGGATGGACTTTTTGTTGTAACATCTACTTAAGAGAAACCCTATAATCAAATATTGTCATTAGGCCACGTGGCTTCCACTAATGTCGAGTACTCAATGTCTAGGTACAATTTTCAACATTTTTTTTTGATTCTTTGATATTTGATTACATTTATGTGCTGTAAAATCGGGTAGAAATAATCAATATATTATCTTTTAGAATGTTTTTTAAATTACAATAGTATAAGTGATACAGAGGAAGAACACATCTTACACACAATCAATAAACATGATTTTCATGATGATTGATATCAATGGCAGAAGCATGAAACCAAATATATACAGATAAATCCTAATCCAAGTTATGGATATGTTATATTTTTTTTATTTAAATTAATAGTGACAAATATTATTTTTATTGGGTCTAATTATGGAATGAACCTTTTAAGATTAGTACTCACTAAAATATTTTTTTGACTTATAGAAATTTATAAATGTACCACTGGAAAATGCTTTTTCAAGAAATATTTAGAATGAAGTTTGTAGAAATTTGATAGAAATTGCAACTACTCAAGATTTCAAACTGAAAACAAGAGACATAATTCTACTCTATTGATCTGCGAAATGGAAATCACAATTTAGAACAACATGCATAATCATGCAATAAGCAAAAACACGGGTAGACAATGACTTCTAGGGGAACCCAATTGGGAAAAACCCCTCAAGTTTCTTTGCATTAATTGTTAGGTCCCTATACTACTAGTATAACCCCTTATTATTATTAGTGCAACCCCCTTATCATATTATTGTGCCCATATAGTCCCCATGTTATTATTATGCCCCATAGAAGCCCACTATTGTTATTGTTGTGTCCCTACAATATTATTGTTATGTAGGCTTTGATTGTATTGGGACCCCTTAGACTCCTATATATAGAAAGGAAGTATTACCATTTGTATCATTGAAGAATTTTTCATTTGTGTAATGTAAAGGAGGTTGCCCCATCGAAGAGGCTGATTTTTAAGTCATTAATCTATCTTTTCTATCTTTTGTGAGATGTTTCTTAACATTTGATATCAGAGCTTTGGATTCTAGGGTTTCGCTACTCCAAACAGGTCATCGTGGAATTTTCAATATAATTTTCTCTCTACGAAGTTTCAGTAGATAGAAAAAAAACCCATTTGATTCGAAGCCGTTCTAAAGCTTCGGACCAAATTTTAGATCTATTCTCACTATATTTTCGAAGATATGATCTGTGGAAGTTAGGGTTTTTTTCAAGCTCCAGAATTCCATTGCAAACAGGTCATTGTGGAATTTTCACTATAATTTTTTTCCTACAAAGTTTCAGACTCTGAAATTAAAACCCATTTGAGCTGAAATCTTGATGAAGCTCCAGTCCTAATTTCAGATCTTTTTTCACTACATTTTCAGAGATATGGTCCAAGAAATTTAGGTTTTTTGCAGGCTCCCGAATTACATCCCAAACAGGTGACCTGGGGAAAATTTTCATAACTTTCTCTCTGAGAAGCACATTGAAATTTCATAAAACGTTACAAAAAGATGACAACCTGTAGTTTTCTATGTATCAGTTTGAGATCCTAAGGTCAAAATAGTGACACATGGCACTTTATACAAGTCCGCTCTACTGAACCATTCTATAATCAAGTCATCTTGGGCAATTTAGCATAAATATTCCTTGGAGAATCCAATCTTGGTCAAACTTGTGGGGTTGGAAAGAGGACTCATAGGGCTACCACAAGACATTATTTTAGACCTTGGAGATTTGAAATTACGAAGATACAACAGATTCAATATCGAGCTCTTACAAAGTGAAAAAATGTGTGTAGTTTTTTTAAAGTTTTGCATAAGTTTTGTTGAAATATTAGTTTGAATGAATTCAAAGGGTGTGGAAGCTAAGATGGATGGTATAGAAGAAAAATTTAAAGGAAAAATTGAAGATTTGAAGACATATTTTACAAAGTTGTTACAATAAATGCTTACTAATGGCGAAAGGGTAGTAAAGGAAACTCATGATGGGAACAAAATAAATGTTAATAATGATTCCATAGACTCTAATATTGGATTGAAGACCCACCATGTTCCAAATATCGATATGAGGAAGTTTGATGACAAGGATTCTGTAACATGGATACTACATATGGAGCAATATTTCGATCTCCATAATGTGCAAAACACATCAAAGGTACACATTGCAACTTTATATTTGGAACCAAATCAGTTTGTATGGTATCAATGGCTTTTCTCTTGTAAACAATTTGTCACTTGGGTAATTTTTATGGAAGAAATGGTAGCGCATTGTGAGGATACAAAAAGCAACACCTTTTTTAGCCAATTGATAAATCTCAAACAAAAGGGTTCAATGATGGAGCACATTGAGGACTTCCAAAAATTGAATATAAGGGTAAAATATTTTCCAGAGGAGCATAGGGTTGATGTGTTCATAGGGACTTTAAAGGATAACATCGAACATGAGGTTCACTTTTGGGAACCTGATTCATTGGAGAATGCATTCTGGTTGGAAAGAAAAATGTAAAGCAAAATTATGGCGACAAGGAAGCCTACCACTCACAACTATAAAGATGGAAGTGTTGTTTCTAGCCTTTCACCACTTACAAGGTTGATACTGCAACAATTGGAAGAAAAAAGAGAAAAAGGGCTTTGTTACAATTGTGATAGAAAATACACTAAAGGTCATAAGTGTGCTGAGAAGAAATTAATTTACATAGACGAGGAAGAGGAGCAAGAAAATGAACAAGAAACGTCAAAAGAAGAGAATATACACCAGGAACCAATCCCAGAGAAAGAATAAATGAATCTGACCATATCTTGTAATGCATTGATAGGAACTACCACTCCTCAAACTTTCAAGATAGAAGGGCATATCAAGAAGAAAAATGTAATAGTGTTGATTGATTCGGGTAGTACCCATAATTTTATTCATTGTACGATAGCCAAGGAATTGAATTGCTTCCTATATCCAACACTAAAGTTTCAAGTAATGGTTGCAAATGGAGGAACCATAAATTTCTATGGAAAGTGCCATAATATCAAACTATCCATGGGATAATATGTCTTGAATAGTCCAATTCTTTCCATTCCAACGGGTGGTGCAGATGTTGTAGTAGGAGTCCAATGGCTACAATCTCTTGGTATGATAGATTTTAATTTTCAAGAACTTTTCTTGATTTTTTTTTGGGAAGGAAAGGAAGTTGAATTAAGTGGTATTGAAGGGAAACTTGGAAAGATAATAAGCTCTAACATCATGACAAATATTCTAAAGAAAGAACAATGGGGTGTAATTGCACAATTATGTTCACTAGAGGTTCCCACATCAAAATCACCTATTTCTTAAGATCTCCAAACATTTTGGACAATCATTCCAAGGTATTTGAGACTCCCAAAGGCCTCCCACCTATTTGTGATCATGATCAAGCTATTCATTTGATTCTAGGACGTGTTCCCCCAAACATCGGGCCTTGCAGATATCCATATGCCCAAAAGAGTGAAATTGAACGTATGATTGCAGAAATGCTAGAGGTTGGTATAATTCAGCCTAGTCAAAGATTTTTCTCTGCTCTAGTGGTATTAGTACACAAGAATGATGGATCATGGTGCATGTGTCTAAATTATAGGGAGCACAACAAGCTTACTATTAAAGATAAATTGCCCATTCCTATCATTAATGAATTATTGGATGAATTGCATGGAGAAATTTACTTCACCAAGTTGGATCTTCATTCAGGATATCATCAAATCAGAATGAAGATTGCAGACATTCCAAAAACAAAATTTCGAACTCACGAGGGTCATTATGAATTTTTGGTCATGCCTTTTGGCCTTACCAATGCACCTTCTACATTTCAAGGTTTGATGAATTCCATTTTCAAACCCTTCCTTAGAAAATTTGTGTTAGTATTTTTTGATGATATACTAATCTACAACAAGTCTTGTAAGGATCATCTTCAACATGTTGACAGGTTGCTCAAACTATTGGAGGAGAAACAATTATATGCAAAAAGCTCCAAATGTTTCTTTGGAGTACAAGAGGTGGAATTTTTGGGTACTCTATTAGCTCACAACTCATCTTATCATCCTCAATCTAATGGGAAAACTGAGATAGTGAACAAATGTTTGGAAAGATATCTTTGTTGCTTTATATCTGATAAACAGACACAATGGGTCAAGTGGTTTCCTATGGCTAAATGGTGGTATAACACTTCCTTCCATAATGCAGCAAAAATGACCCCATTTAAGGCACTTTATGGATATCATGCACCGTCCATCACATCATCTTTAAAATAAAATTCTAAGGTTCAAGCAGTGAAGATCACATCGAGCATCAACAACAAGTTCTCAAACTCTTAAAGGATAAGCTCAGTGTGGTGTAGAATAGAATGAAACAATAGTCATATCAACATCGTAGTGAAAGAAGTTTTGATGTAGGTGACTAGGTATTTCTACGACTACAACCATACAAACAAGTGTCCCTCAAGCAAGCTAAGAAGGATAATAAATTATCACAAAAGTATTATGGTCCATACAAGGTGTTACAAAAGATTGGTACTATGGCATACAAATTGGAGCTTCCAGCATCTTCTCGAGTGCACCAAGTTTTCCATGTTTCATGCTTAAAGGTTATAGGTGAGAAGATCCCATTTCAAACAATATTGTCAAAACTTGACAAGGAAGGAAAAATCATATTGGAACCAGAAGACTCCACAAAAATAAAAAATCGACAGCTACAAAATCGATCAATTTTAGATTATCTCATCAGGTGGAAGAACTTGCCTATTGGATATTCCACATGGGGGGATAAGAATTTTATACAAAAGCATCCAAAACTACTCAAGCATTGAGGAAAGCACTTTTTGAAGGAGAGGGGCATGTTAGGTCCCTATACTACTAGTGTAACCCCTTATTGTTATTAGTGCAACCACCTTATTATATTATTGTGCCCATAGAGTCCCGTTGTTGTTATTATTATGCCCCATAGAAGCCCACTATTGTTATTTTTGTGCCCCTACAATATTATTGTTATGTAGGCTCTGATTGTATTGGGACCCCTTAGACTCTTATATATAGAAAGGAGGTCTTGTCATTTGTATCACCGAAGAATTGTTCATTTGTGTAATGTAAAGGAGGTTGCCCCCTTAAAGAGGCTGATTTTTAAGTCGTTGATCTATATTTTCTATCTTTTTGTGAGCTGGTTTCTTAACATTAATCAGTTGAATAAAGAAACTATTACAATTGCTTGCTCTAGCTCTAAGCATAACCTGCAAAAGAAGAACTGTTCTCTCTGCTAAACGAGAAACTATGGCCAACACGTAGCCAATTATCCTCTCATCTAGCCTCCACTTTCATTACACAATCTTTAAGGAAATTAGTTCCTAAAATATAGGAATTTCCTCCTATTTTCTTGCGCAATTCTGAAGGATTGATCTCTTGATTGCATGCAACAACTGTACACTCAAACTAGTATATGACTCATGTTACACTGACCTTGTCTCTTTCACTTTAGCTGCGAAATTCAAATTCAATGCATGCATAAGCTATTTTGGGTTGATTGATCAATTAACTAATAGATATCTAAGTTAGACTACTACCCCACTACACAGCTAACCTTCAACTGACTCTATCAATAGTTAGAGGCTAGTTAATTGAATACAACTGAAAATAACTAAACTAGATTGCTAAAATTTAGCAGTCAACACATGCATAAATGAAATCCAATCCCCTAACCTAAATTTACTGATCTAACTGAGTGACAAGAGCCATGTCACACTATTTAACTGCCTCCAAGTTGTCCCACTGATGTGGAAACTCGATTTGCACAATTTGACAAAGGCTAAAGTCAAATTGAGCCTTTCTTGCTACATTTTTTTACACTCCCTCTTAGCAAGAAAGGGATTTTTCACCACCCCTATCATGCACCCGCATAATTCGAATTTACCTCTTAAGAATGCATTTGTCAAGATGTAAGCATCTTACTCCTCAGTTGATATGTACATTAGCAACATACTTCTCCTTTGCATAGTCCTGCAAATGGTGATACCTGATAATAATGTGCTTGGAATTGTCATGAAATACCAGATTCTCAAAGAGCTTAATGCAACTTTGATTATCACAATATATCACTATTAGGTCCATCTCCTGACTAAAAAGACCCACACGTGTTTTCCTCATCCATATGGCCTCACATGCTACTTGACTTGAAACCATGTATTCAACCTATGCTGAGATGAGCGCCACATACCTCTGCTTTCTACTGTACCAAGAAATAGAGGTAGACCTAACACTAAAGATAGAAATAGAGTACTTTTCTTGTCTGATGGACTCCCTACCAAATCTTCCTCAGTGAAGCCTTAGAGCTTCACTCCCTCTGTCCTCCTGTACGATAATCCATACTTAGTAGTGCCTTTGAGGTACTGTAACGCATGTTTTTTTGCCTTCCAATACAACTTGGTATGCTTCGCCATAGATTGACTAAGCTGGTTTACTGCATAGCACATGTCAGGTATTATGTTCACAAGATACATCAAAGGCCCCACAATCTTCCTGTAAATGGTATCATCAACCTCTTCACCTTAAGTCACATTCTCCTTCCTCCAATTTGTAGCTAGAGGTGTGTCCATGGGCTTATAATTCTCCATGTGAAATCTCCTGAGTACTTCAGAGGCATACTTCCCCAGAGACTCAACCAATTCACCATCACCTTGCCATACTTCCATCCTGAGGAAGTAATGCATTAATCCCATGTATTTCATCTCAAATTCCCTTGCAAGATGCTCTTTCCAAGAGCAGATCAACTACTCATCACCTGTCAATATTAAATCATCAACCTATAAAACAAGAATGAGAAACTTACCATCTACCACAATGTGATAGAGGTTCACATCTGCTTCACTCTTGGTGAATCCCAATCCACTGAGATAACTGTCGATTTGAGTGTACCATGCTTGGGGTACCTATTTGAGACCTTACAATGCTTTCCTGAGTCTACACACATATGACTCCTGATCATATGTCTCAAATCCTTCTGGCTGCTCTATGTAAATTTCCTCCTCAACAACATTGTTGAGAAATGAAATATTCACATACATTTGGTGGAGTTTCCACCCCATCTACTTATCTAATTCTAGAATGGATCTGATTGAGGAATATATTACAACTAATACAAAAGTTTCCTCATATTCCAATCCCTCTAGCTGAGAGAATCCTTTGGCCACAAATCTGGCCTTGTACTTCTTGATGCTTCCATTAGTTTCATTCTTTACTTTGTAGATCCATCTGGAACCAACCAATGATTTCCCTTCTGGTCTCGACACCACCTACCATACATTGTTCTTTATGATGGATTCATATTCTTGCACCATCACATCAACCCAAATAGGTTGAGAAGCTATGTCCTAAAATGAAAAGGGCTCCGTCTCAATGGGTTCGGTCATGAGAGACATGTAATCAGTGTACCTCTCATGTTACCTCCTTTGCATGCGTTGTGATGTAGGGCCCCCCACATTCTCCCTAGCATCTTGTAGCAATATATCAACTTCTATGGTTCTTTTTCTCCCCTCTCAGGAAGATTTTGGTTGAGTGGGTGCCTCCACTCTACCTCTTGTTTGCTCTATTGCATGTGGCTGCTCCATAACCTCCTAAGTCTCCTCCTTTGGATCTAGGAGCTCCTTCTCTGGTGGGATACTTAGCTCTCATTCTAGAGAGCATCTCATAGCCTTCTTCTCATCGAACTTGACATTCCCCCTTACAAATTTCATCCTTAGTGAAGGTAAATACACTCGGTAATTATGTGGAGTTTTTATGTATCCTACAAAAACTCCCAACTTTGATATAGGCTCAAGTTTCTTCCTCGAATCCTTGGATACATGACAATAAAACAAAGCTCCAAAAATTCTGAAATGAGACACTTCAGGCTTTCTCCCAGAGAAATCTTCCTCGAGTGTGATCATACCAAGTATTCTATGAGGACTTTGGTTCTACAAGTAGACTGCAGTGTTGCATGCTTCCACCCATAGATTTAATGGAAACCCCTAATCATGCAACATGGCTCTTATTGATCCCACTATGTTATTCCTTTTAGCTACCCCATTTTGCTGTGGTTATGGGATGTTATCAGTTCTCTTCGAATACTTTCTTTGGCACAAAAAGCCTTGAAGGCATGTGAAACAAATTCATCTCCTTTGTCACTCTTGAGTGCCTTCACCTTCTCCCAACCTCCTTCTCAACCAATGCCTTGAATTCAACAAATTTTGAGAAAAGTTCATCCTTCTTCTGCATGAAGAAGATCCAACATTTTCTAGAGAAATCATCAATAAAAATAACATAGTACTTATGTTTTGTTGTCTAGGTTGTAGAAAAAGGTCCATAAATATCATAGTGGACTCACTCCAAGATTGCATATGCTCTGCTATCTCGGTCATGGAAAGTGGATTCGACATATTTCTCCAATGTGCAACCCTTGCAGACATCATTCTGGTCAAGGGAGCCTTTAGGGAGACTGGTGATAATTTTTTACATGATTTTTAAGGCACCATGGTGTATATGATCCAATCTCCTATGCCAAAGTTCTACAACTTCTCGACTCTGCACTTTTTCAGCCTTACTAATCAATGCAGTGCAATCTCCCAACTCAAGTTTGTATAGGTTCTTCACTCGAACCCCGATTTGCTTTAGTTTCCCAGTAGCTATGTGTCTCAAAAAGGCTTTCCCTTTATTAAGAATAACATCATAACCTATATCCTCCAATACTACTATAGAGATAAGTTTTTTCTTTAGCCTAGGTACAAACATAACATCTTTGAGGTGAAGAGGAGAGGCTTTCTCCCTCTCAAATGTGATAGTACCAATTCTTGTGGCACTGTACCTCCTGTCATCCCCCATTTCGATATGCATTTGGAGATCCTTCTCCTCTAGGCGATTGAAAATCTTCTTGCACCCTATCATATGGAACAAGGCACCAGAATCAAGGTACCACACACTCCCCATAACAGTTATGGCCATGCATGCTATCAAGGTGAAGTCTAATTCGAATTGTGAAGCCAATGCTTCACCTTCTGCTCCTCCTGAAGGATTCTTGTTAGACATCTTATGAAAACATTTTGTTACATAATGCCCATATTCATGACAATGGAATCATTTTATCTTACTCAAGTCTTTATTCTTTCCATTATTTTGGTGAGATTCAGGTTTTCTTTGGGTCTTCTTTCCTTTTCCCTTCTTCCCTTTTCCAACCAATACAAAATTTTTCTTCTTTTTGTCCTTTGGATGATGTTCTGTCGTTGGTATTTCTCTTGAACTTTTCTTGAACCAAATCAAACCACAACCTTTCCCAATTTAATATTTTTTTCCCTTCCATCATAGAGTCCTAAAGTTTTGTTAGGATTTTGGAAGGCCTAGAAGAGCTAGGCTCACTAGGTCATCTTCTGCAACATTCACCCCAACCCCTCGAAGCTCATCTAGAACCTAACATATGAACATAAGTAGATATTGTGGAATAGTATAATTCTTATACATGTTTCAAAGTTTGTCTTTTAGGGCCAATTTTATATAGTCACTGCTATTTTCGAATAGATCAGTCAATACCTTCAAGATAGAAAATGGTGTCTCTTTTCCATGGATATTTGAGACCACATTGTCTCTCACACCTTCCAGAATAACTCTCCTAGCATTTGCAACATCCTTCTTCCACTGGGCTAATTGCTGTGCATTATACTGCTGACATTTTGTAATGTCAAATTTAAAATATTCTAACATGCCATTATCATCAAGCACTGCTTCCATTCAATCCTTCCAGGATATGAAATTCTAGCTACCCTCCAGGACATACTCCAATCTGAGTCTGTTGAAAGACATTCTCCTGATTTTGAAGAAAAACTGCTACACTGAAGCTGAAAATTTGAAATTCCCAAGAGACAAGTTTGAAATACTGGTTCTAATGTGATTTCAAACCTCTGATACCATGTAGAAATTTGATATAAATTTCAACTTCTCAATATTTCAAATTGAAAAATAAGAGACACAATTTTACTCTATTGATATGCGGAACGAAAATCACAATTTAAAACAACATTCATAGACATGCAATAAGCAAAACCACAAGTACACAATGATTTCTAGGGGAACCCAATTGGGAAAAACCCCTCAAGCCTTTTTGCATCAATCAATTGAATAAAGAAATTATTGAAATTGCATGCTCCAGCTCTGAGCACAACCTGCAAAAGAACAATTGTTCTCTCTGCTAAATGAGAAACTCTGGCCAACACTTAGCCAATTATCTTCTCATTTAGCCTCCTATTTCCTTACATAATCCTTGAGTAAATTAGCTCCTAAAATATAGAAATTTCCTCCTATTTGCTTGTGCAATTCCCAAGGATTGATCTCCTGACTACATGCAACAACTGTATGGTCAAACTAGTATACAACTCATGTTACATTGACCTTGCCTCTTCCACTTCAGTTGAGAAATTCGAATTTCATGCATGCATAAGTTATTATTGACTAATTGATCAATTAACTAACAAATCTTTGAGTTGTATTATTGCCCCAAAAAACAACTGACCTTCAACTGACTCTATCAATAGTTAGAGGTCAATTAACTGAATACATATGAAAATAACTAAACTAGATTGCTAAAATTTAGTAATCAACACATGCATAACTGAATTCCAAGCCCATAACTCGAATTTACTAAGCTAACTGAGTGAAAATAGCGATGTCACACTAGTTAACTACCTCCAAGTTGCCCTGCTAATGTGGAAGTTTGATTTATTCAAATTGACTAAGGCTAAAGTCAATTGAGCCTTTCTTGCTACATTTTTTAAACAATGTTCACATAATCCAACCACACTTATTACATGCTATTGAGGAAAACATAACAATGATCTCATAAATTCATAATGGCCCTTCAAGAAACAATAAGTTTCCATCAAGAAAAATAAATAGTGTTCTTTAGACATATCCAAGCATGATGGTGTCCATCATTCATAGAATTCACAACAGTGGTCGAGGACTAAAGCTCGCCAAAATCCGGAGTGAGAAAACTTGAAAAAAAGGTCCACTAGCCTTCAAGAAAAAGCACAGAAAAGGGTTCATGCAACATTTTAGATACATGTTGTTGTTGTTACTGATGATTTGGAATCAAGGATGTGTGTAGGTTAGCATATTTACATGAAGGTGAATCATTTCCTGAAATCAATATATTTTTCCAAAGAAAAAAAAGGCTTAGTATGCTAGTTTAATTGCCTACAGATGTGTGTAGGTTAGCTTATTTACATGAAGGTGAATCATTTCATTTTTTGACATTAGTTCATTTTTACAAAGGAAAAAAGGGTTAGTATGCTGGTTTAATTGCCTACATGAAGTTTTTGATTTCCACTTTTGATTTAATCATGCCATTTGTGAAACAACGATTTTGCTATTTGTGCTACTAAGCTTGTTTTTTTATGTTTTATTTATCTATAGTAAATTGAGAGTAAGTTGAGAAATCGTGGTTTCTCAACTTATTAGGGTATGTTGATATGGTTTTTAACGCAAGTTTCTTGACAATATAGTAAATTGAGAGTAAGTTGAGAAACTATGATTTCTCAACTTATTAGGGAATGTTGATATGATTTTTAACACAAATTTCTATACAAAAAGCCACGATTTTGAAAAAATCTAGACATGAAGTACAAATGTTTTTACTTTTAGGAAACCAACACATACACACACAAAAATTCAAAATTCACTAAACATAAATAAAAACAATAATTTCTAAGAAAACCTATCAATTCATAACTAACTAGTTTAAAATTGGTGTTGAGTACTGCCTAGGTATTTGACCTTTGAGCTGCAAAGCCTCTGAATCCATAATGGTAGCTCTACACCATAGATAACTTGGCCTTTTCTCCATGTTGTAGACACAACAACTACACCATAAATAAATTGGCTTTCTCTACATTGTAGACACACCTTACAAAATGAAAGAAGAAACATCACATGTATAGGATGAATATGCTCATGATTCTATATGTAGTAACTGCATTAAGCTAGTATATATACTTTTGTTATATCCATATCTAACAAAGGCAGTGTTTTTTATTAAAAAATTCCCATGGTATACCTCTTTAAATGTTTGCATTCATACTAAAATGGAGAAGAATGCATACTATAGAGAGAAAACATACTTTGCCTACATTGAATTGGCATTGATTTATTATTATCATGTAGTCTAAATAGGCTACAATTTCACCGGGAAAATAATAGAAATCCTCACATGATTTTGAGAAAATACGACACTTAATTTTGAAAACTTGGGTTACAACTATGAAGTTTTAGGATTTTGGGTGCCTCGATGCATTTTGATGGTGCTGAATCCATTTCTGCCATCAAAAAATGATTTAAACACTGCAACTATCCAATTTCTTAATTTTTTTTTCTCGTCGGATTCCGACGAATTTCTCGCTGTTCGGGAAAAATTGTGGCCTTAATAGACAACGTCTTATTATTACTATTTGCAATTTTTTCATATATATGTATATGATGATGATGATGATGATGATAATGGTGGTGGTTAACATCCATTGGGACCAAATTGGTCTATCATACCTATAATTTTCTTAGTTTCTAATTGTCTGGCTCCTCGTCTTTCTTGGCGAGATTGGTGCTGTAGCTTTCTTTTTTTCTTTATGGTCTCCCAACTTTCTTTATCTTGCATCTCCTTCATCTCTTCTGGTTCTTGGGACATTGGTGTCTTAGCTTTGCAATCTATTATGTCCGTCCTTTTGAAGATAGTCGGAGGAGAAGTTTGGTCTAGGAGATCTGCTTTGCTGTTAAATGAAGATTTATTTTGTGCGGTATTCGAATCCTCATAACTGTTGATACTTGAGGGGTTGCCGAGTTCACTCTTTTGTTTTTTGGCGGGGCTTTCCCCCTGCTTGTCTTGAGACTTGTTTCTTTCTTGCCCGATTTCTTGTGATTCAGAGTTTTCTCAAGAGTATTCTTCTTTGATGGCAGTGTAGTGTTCTTTTTGCTCCTTCCCACCATGTAGATTTGTGGTGATTTTTTCTAGCAGAATTTTTCTGGGAGGCTTTTGGGCAATTTTTGGCTAGGTGGTCTGTCCCAAAGTAGGATCGACATATGAAGAGGACACTTTCATCATCTGTATGTTGATGTAAGTTTGATATGTTTGATAACATATTGTGGTGCATGTCTGATAAATAATATGCACCCTAATAATTAGTGTGCATAAGTGGTGAAGCGCAAATGCAGTGCAATGAGATGTCTCACGTAATTGACATTTTGACAGAATAAACACTTACAAAATAGTTGGAAGAAACAAATAAAGGCATATGATATGGTAGTGTGGTGTTGAATATTGTACCATTGCCTATTTAATAGAAAATTAAAATATTTGATGAAAATGCAATAAACATTGGATATGGATATCGAAAACATTGCAAATGGAAATGCAACTTTGTATAAAACATTGAAAATCATGAAGAAATATAAAACCTTTGATAAAACTTTGGAATATGCAATGAGGATGAGAATACAGAGAAAACCTTGGAAATCTTGAAGAGATATAAAAAACTTTAGTGAACTTGAAAATATACATTTAGAAAAGGGAAAAATTTGTAATTAAATCCCAAATTCTATAATTCAACAAAAAAAAAAAACCATAAAATTAAAAGTTAATTAATTTTAAATGCGAAATTTCATAAAAACATTAGTTAAAGTACACAATTTATTAGTTAAACTACTAAAAAAAATAAAAAATTCAAAACAATTAATATATAGTGAATGACTTATCGATCACTATATACCTATTCCTTTCGATAAATATAATAAGGTTGCATGGCTAGCATTCCTTGCTACTTAGTTTAATTATTGAACTTTGAAAGGTCTGAACTAGCTCGCACTTTTGAACAAGAGCTACACATGTTATAGATGGTATATATGGTCAATTGACTTTGTAGAATACATGACAGCAGGCTTTTGTGTGACACAATGACTATTAACCATGTTCAAATGTACACAAATGTCATGATAAAATTCTACTTTGTCTGCCATTACTAGAATCAATGATTGCGCCAAATTCTTCTTCAATGTTATATTATGAGAAAGCTCATCCAAGTTTAAAATACGAAAGTATAAATTAGTTATGCTAAAATGGGTGCATGGAAGTTGCACTTTATTTGATAAACTTTCCAGAATGATGCTAATAGAATTCAACTAGTCAATGGCAACTAAGTTCAGTTGTGTATTAAGTCGTCTTCATTATATAATTATGTAGCCGTTAGAATATTATATATATAATATATTATATATATATATATATATATATAATAATATAATTTTGTCAAATTTAACCTACTAAACAAAATGGTCATTTTCTCAAAGATTTTATAAAAATATTATAAAAAAAAAATTTAACAATTAAAAATTTAAATATTTAACTTCTAATTTTTTTTAATGTGATACGTAAAATTTTTATCTTTTAAAATTTTTAACCGTATAAATCCATTATTCATTCACAAACACATTTTAAATATAAGGAAAAAAACACCCAACCATTTCATTTATTAGTTACATTGCACCATAGTATAATTATTCGATGTTTGACGCACGCTTTCATGTTGCCGGTCTCAATGCAACGTAAAAGAGTTCCCATATCGAATAACCCTCTCAATCAGTAAAGCTTCTCGAGTTCCTCACTTATATGGATGAATTTATCGTTTTTCAAGTAAACTTTTTAAAGAAAATCAAGTGAATTACACTCCTCACTTACATGGCTGAAATTAGTTCTTATAGGAAAGCTTTTTAAAGAAAATAAATACAAGTCTATTAACTTGTAGCTGATCAATAATATCAACGTTTCTAGTGATATTTAAATGAAAAAAATAACCCCAAATATCCTCAATCATAGGTTGTCGGGGCACCTTCTTCAAGTTATTTAAGAATTTAACTTGTTTTAATCACATCATTTTCAAGTTGTTATAGCTATATATGAATTTACGTTGTTACAACCACATTCAATGATGGATTCTTGAGGTCACTTCATCCATAAAATCAAATTCTTTTAATCAAATCTTCCTTTTTAGGAAATTGGTAGTGCTTCCCCTAAGTAATATTACGATTTAGAGGAAAATTGGTTCAAGTTTTCATTATAAGGAAGGTACAAGTTAAGATACACTGTAGACCATGCTTCATACTATAAAGGGAGTACAAACCATAATAATGTTGTGTAATTAGATTTTTATACAGAGCTCGAATAATAAGGGTATATAATTAAGAGTGGATATAAAGAAAAAATATTGTTTTTGTTGTAGTTTTGGAAGAATGTGGTTATGATGTGATTTTCAACAAAGGAAAGACATTCTTGAGACACATAGCTATGGGACATGTAAAGCAAATGAGAGTTCATGTGAAGAACTTGTACAAGCTAGATGTGGAGGATAGTTCTGCATTAAGCACAAATGCGGAGAGGTGTAGAGCCACGAGCACCTTCACCGAGATCATTGCTGCACCTTTACTGAGATCATTGATGCTCTTTTACTGAGATCATCGTTGCTCCTTCATTGAGACCTTCACCATAACAACAAGATCTCTATATGAGATATGTAATGTATATTGTTAATATAATATATATATATATATTATATATATATATATATATATATATATATATATATATATATAAGAGATGCACCGAGATCTTCATCAAGATCATGACCTTGAAACTACGTCTTCATCAATATCATGACTACGCTCACAATGCATGCCGAGACAAAGTGTGTCATTGTTGGATCACCAAGATCCTTCTCATCACAACTATGCTGAGACTATGAATATGTCTAAAGAGTATGCCTAGAGTGTATTATTGAGAGATCACCTAGATCTTATTCATCACTGATCCAAAATGGATCCAGCGTGGCCTCTAAGTCTAAAGTCATAAAATACAAGTGAAAGTGGAACAAGGTTGAAGAGATCGTTGAAACAAAGCTAATGATGCAAATCACATGAAAATCCGAGTTCGGATAAGGAAATTGGAACCAGTCAAATATTCAGGTCAAAGAGTCAATGTCTATGTCAGCAAGAGATGTGGTAACCCGGGAAAGAGTTGCAGGTTCCTGATGATATTACCGTAGCAGATGATGTGGCATTTGGAGATTGGTTTAGACCTTAGGTGATGAGGAACATTGTTCAAGAGCGAAGATCGTCCGATCAAAGGAGATCGATGCATATTGCGTTGAAACATGCAGGCAAGTTATCTGGGAGAATGGACTTGATATGTTTATGCAAAAGGAGCTAAACTCTTTGAGTTCTAACATAAGGGCAGTAAATGCTTTATCGGGTGGGCTCTAACTGGTGAGTGGTAATTTAGTGTGCTCACCCGATCCCATTTATTATTTGACACGTAGCACGCCACAGGAGAGAAAACCGCTTTATCGGGCGGGTAACCATCGTGCAAGTGGTCCACCCAATGTGGCTGTAAACTGTTGGATCAAAGATAGTTGATCGAACAGTGGAGATCGAGCAGACTGTTTGGTGATCAGGCCAAGCGTGAACCATCAGATTCAATAAGACAGATTAACGGTGCAGAATGTCTAGAGCTGTTAATGAATGAGACACGATAGCTGTTGGATTGTCCTATATCGAGATTAGCGCCGGGGAAATACCAGATGAGCGGGGTCCATCCCGGACCCACCGATCCTTTCATTTATAGTTTGTTTCTATTATAAACACATTGTTTCCACGTTTAACGAAAATTGCAACTAAAACGTGTTATAAAAACACAGTAACATAGAAAATTGACAGGGTATGTATTTTGGAAGCGTTCCAGGGGGTTTGGAGGTTGGGGTGACCAGTACGGTCGTGTTTATATTCATTTCGACTCGAGGATTTGAGCGAAACTCAGTGTGAGTTCCATTTTTTGTGTTGAGACTTTGTGTTGAGCTCACACCTATAACAACCATTTTGAAGACATAATAAAGAGGTCAACACTGGAAGCTAGGACCAGGAGATGTAGCTAAGAAGTCTAGTGAACTCCTTTATCAATTTTGGCTGTGTTGATGTGTTTAAATTATGTTTTCTAATTGTTTAATTGTTTGTGTTATTCACAATCTTTTCGATCCATTGCACTAAGTAATATAGACAACTCCACACATAAGTCTATAATAACTTTATCAATATCAGATCAATCACAAGTATGCCGAGACTGTGACTACATCTAGTATGCCGAGACAATGATCACCAAGACTGTGAGTAGGCCGAAAACTACATTTCTGTGGTACCCATAAAAAAACACAAAGATGCTGGTCTATTTGAAATACTGAACCATTATACTCATCCAAAATTTCAGAGGATCCGAGTTCTGATCCTGTACTTTTGCACAGACTCTAGCTGGGTATTTATAGTAGTTGGTCCTTCATAAATTAGTCGACTTAAACCAACAAAGAGATGTGTATTTTAACTGTAAACCGACATGAATTTTTTTTACATTGTTTGGAGGCCAACTTCTTCAAGAGGGATTGTGCTTGTCTTTGGAGGGATGTTAGACATTTCTATAGACATATATACATTTGACATAGGATCAAGAAGAGCTTCTTCATATGAAATTTACTCTTTAACTCAATAATAAATCCTAAGGCTCTCAATGGGAGCCACTAACAAATAAATCTCTTGCTTATGAAACCCATGTAGCAAGGCATACAAAAATAATTTCATTTCTTTTTATTTCATCATTTACAAAGATCATGTCATTATGAAGGATGAACCTAGTTATGCTTTTTTCAACAATTGAATGCATGGCCAACACAGTGATGGGGAATGTGTGGTACCTGGACTCAGGTGCATCATTCCATATGACGGGGAGTAGAGACTTTTCAGTGACCTAGAAGAAAAATATTTGCAGATGCACATTGTAATAGCCCTAGGTTAAAAATTCATGTAATAAAGTTAATAAAAGAAAAAATAAGACCAAGGTCATGGGACACATATTCCAAGTTGAATGTCGGGTAAAACATCCTAGTGGGAATCACTTGTTGTGTATGGGGAAATTGGCAAAGGAAATGGCAAAGGCTTTGAAAAGGTAAAAAGGCATTATTGGCATTTTATTTATGAAAATAAAGAAAAATATGAGAAAAGGGAGGTGAAAGGTCACAAGTTGCATGTGAGGATGAAATTGAAGCAAAATTAAGGAAAACAAAGAAATTAGAGGCAACGATAATAAAAAGACATCAAAGCATTAGTTTGGGCCCTTTTGTCAGTTTTGTTTTGGAATTAGTCTAAGAGGGTAGAAGAGCACCAAGAGGAGAAGGAAAGTAAGTAAGCAAAGGAAGGACAAGGAAAGCAAAGGAAAACAAGGATCAAATAAGGAAATTCTATTGGATCAAGCAACTTCAGTGGGAATACTTGTAGTTAATAGGTTACATTTATGATTTCCTAGCTAGTTTTGGCATGCACGGTGTGTGCATGTGTGAATTTGGTTCATTTGTTGTCATTGGCATTGGTTTTGTCAGGTTTCGACAATGGTTTTAGCCTTTCCATGTCTTTTTCAGATAGCCATGGTTTGATGGGATTCTTCTTGGTTGATCTTTGGATTTCCGGAAGGTTTTGGATCCTAGTGAGGTGGTCTCAAGAAAATCCCATGTTGGGGGTGGAGATGATTTTCTCCGGGAATCCCTCAATAGGTGGGTGGAGGAAGGAAAATTCCTTAATGGATGGTGAAGGAATTATGAGGCATCCAAGCTCAGTTTGGTTTTGTGATGTTGGGACTGGTTTAGGTGAGATCATAGTATGGTGAGGGTGAAAGTGGTTTAACCTCTGGATTCCATTGGTTGTTTATGGATTGGTTTATCCCATGAGATCCCACATTCATGCTTGGAATATGGCATGGGGGTGATTTACTAAAAGAAATATTTGGTTCATCCCAATCTATGGTCGGGTGGTACGTGGAAGTCCCTCACTTGGTTGGATTTTGCATATGGTTAATAAGAGCTAAGTTTCTCTTGTCTTTGATGAGTAATTATACTTGTTATATGTGGCTTTAATGGTTGTTCTATCATTGTTATCTACCTGGTTATATGTTGATTATAAACATGTTTATATGACAGATCTAAGTATGGCTCTTATCACACTTTAATTAATGAATGTTGGTTAATGAATGCATGACCTAATTGGTGTTATGAAAAATATTGTGAGAAGGCATTGGTCCTTCTTGTTAAATCTTAGATAAGTTTCATATCCCTATGTTAAGATATGCGTTCATGACCTGAAGGTTGCATTCTTACCATGTGTTTGACGGAATGTCTATCTTGGTTGGGAGGGGTTAGGTCAAGTCCTTGTTCAATTTATTGGTTTAGAAACTTCATTTCTACATTATTTATCATTTTTGGAAGTTTCACTCAGTTCTGGGCAGAGGCCTGAATCCTAGCTGTAAAAAAGTGGCTCATAATTTGGGGTTGCTAGCATAGAATTGACTGGAAAATTCCATATTCGCCGGGAAGTAAATCTATGGGAGTGATCAAAGGCTTACAGTTGCTTGGAGGCCTTTTCAAGGGAGCGAGTGAAGCTTTAGGTCAGTGAAGGAGAGAGTTTGCTAAGGGGTTGAACACCTGGAGGGGTTGGGTAGCTCTTGGAGGTTCTGTAACACCTAAGGGAAGGTAGTAAGGTCTTAATTTGTTGACTCCATCTCCTTAAGGTCATATAGGAGGTTGAGTTTTATCATAGTAACACTCAGCACATGTCGGGAAAACTGATGAAAGTGGGTAAATGTGGGAGGAGGTGATTACATACATTGATATGGGGGATGCGAAAAGGTATAGCGCAACCAATATTGGTACAACCACCTTTTAGAGGGAGCCGAGCTCCCTTCTCATGCTCAAGGATGTCATGTTCGTTCCGAGCCTAAAGAAAAATATCGTCTCTATTGTAGTTTTGGAAGAATGTGGTTATGATGTATCTTCAACAAAGGAAAGGCATTCTTGAGACACATACCCATGGGATTAGTGAAGAAGATTAGGGTTCATGTGAAGAAATTGTACAAGCTAGATGTGGAGGATTGTGCTACATTAAGTACAAAGGCAGAGAAGGTTTAGAGTCATGATGTCATTGAAATTTGGCATAGAATAATCATCCATTCACATCATGACACTTTGAAGATCATGCAACAGATAACCACAAGCCTCCCCAAAGGAGCACTTGAGTAGCAGGATGCATGCAAAGGATGTACTTTGGGGAAGTACACAAAATCCACATTCCAATATTAGGAAAACAAAGCACATGCAATCCTTGAAAGGATCGACTCTGATATCTGTGGACCTTTCTTGATAGCATCCACTGTTAGGCACAAATATTTAGTCATTTTTATTGATGACTTCTCACATAAGTTCTATATCTTCTTCATGCGAAAGAAGGATGAGACATTCTCCAAGTTTGTAGAATTCAAGGCACTAGTTGAGAAAGAAACGGGCAAGAAGGTGAAGGCTCTCAGGAGTGATAATGGAGGTGAGTATGTGCCGAACTTTAAAAATTTATGTGAAAAAGAAGGCATTTGACGAGTTGAAAACACCCCACAACTGACAACAGAATGGGGTGGTTAAGAGAAATAACCATAGCATTGTGGGAGCAACGAGGGTGATGTTGCATGATCAAGGCCTACCTTTGCATTTGTGGGCCGACACATGCCACACAATAGTCTGTTTGTAGAATTGGAGTCCTCATAAGATTCTTGGCATGATTACACCAGAGGAGGCTTTCTTGGGGAGAAAGTCGGATGTGCCGCACTTCAGGATTTTTGGAGCCTCTGTTTACTGCCATCTCTGCAAAGAATCAAGGAAGAATATAGAGATGATAGTAGAATTGTGGGTGTTTGTGAGTTAACACAGAAACTCCTCACAAATACCGTGTGTACTTTGCATCACTTGGAATGACAATTGTGTGAAGGGATGTAAAATATGAAGAATATAAAGCCATGTGATGCTCTCTTGAGAGGGAGCTTCAAATCCCAACAAAAGAGGAGCTTTTAGCTCCCAAGAAGGAACCTCAAGAAGTTATGAAGCAACCAAAAATTAAGGAGCAGAGAGTGGAGACAACCACTCAAGAAAAACCATCCAGAGAAGACACGAAAAGGACCAGGGAAGATGAGAGACTTGTGTAGTGTCCGAGGGAGAATGTGGGTGCTCCTTCAAATCAATGCAAGAAGAGAAGGTTACCATATCGATACACTGGCTACATGGCTCTAATGACTAAGCTTCTAGAGACTGAGTCATCCTCTTTCGAGGAAGCAGTAGAGAAACCTGAATGGGTTGATGCAATGGTGGAGGAATATGAATCCATTGTAAATAATAGTGTTTAGGAGGTGGTCCCAAGCCCAACAGATAAATCCATTGTGGGTTCACGATCGATCTTCAAGGTAAAACATGTAATAGATGGAAGCATAGAAAGTACAAGGACAAATTTGTTTCCGAGGGGTACGCTCAAGTTGAGGGGATTGACTATGAGGAGATCTTTTATCCTATACGAAGGTACTTGTCTATTATAAAAATTCTTCCTCTCGCTGCATAGACGGGGTGAAAGATCCACTAGATGGATGTGAAAACAACATTCCTCAATGGAGTTATTAAGGAGGAGGTGTATATAGAGCAACCAAAAGGCTTCAAACTTTTAATCGAGAGTCTCATGTGTGCATACTCAAGTGAGTGTTATACGCTCTCAAGAAAGCACCCCGTGCTTAGTAAACTAGGATCAATAGTTATCTCATCGGTTTGGGCTTCACCAAAAGTGAAGTGGATGTAAAACTTTATCAAATATCTTGGTAGAAGGTAAATTGTTGATTATTGTATTATATGTTGATGACTTAATTTTAAGTGGTGATGAGAAACTCATTAGATCTTGCAAGGAGGACCTTACAAGAGATTTTGAAATGAAGGACATGGGTCTCATGCACTACTTCCTCGGATTGGAAGTATGGAAAGGTGACGGGGAAGTGTTTGTCTCTCAAGGAAAGTATGGCAATGAGATACTTCAAAGGTTCTGCATAGACAATTTCAAACCCATGGAGACACCTCTAGCGACCAACTAGAGGAAAGAGGATTCCATTTTAGGTAAGGAAGTGGATGCGCCTATTTACCAGAAGTTGGTGGGTTCACTAATGTATCTTGTGAACACACAACCAGATATGTGCGATGTAGACAACTAGCTCAGCCAAGCTATGGTTAGACCAACCAAACTATTTTGGAGGGCAGCTAAGCATGCTTTATGGTACCTCAGAGGCAATACTCAATTTGGACTCAAGGAGACTTCACTGGGGGAGCAATATCCTGCCACATGGGTTCATATTGGGGGATATATATTGAGGATAAAATGATATAATACATTGAGAATATATTAGGGGTTAAAGGGTTTCTATATTGGCAGGTATAAAAAATGGAGCTCAAAGTTAATGAAAAAATATAAAAGGGTATAAAAAATGTTAATGAAAAAATGGATATCTACAACATCTAGTGAATGTAGGGGATTTTTTAATTGGGAAGGTATATTGGGTTTGTATTGGTAGCGGGTTAAATAATGTGATTTTTAGAGGTGTTTTCCAATATTTAGTCAAAATAGGGGTATTGTCTATCATGACATGAACACACGTGATATGTTAGAGGTTCATTGAGTGAAGCCCTCATGTTTCAACTATGGTACCAAAAAACAGATGGAGTGAATTTGTGTGGCTTCACAAATGTATATTGGGCAGGGAGTCCATCAGATCGAAAGAGTACATCAGGTGGATTTTTTAGTGTTGGGTCTACAAGTGTTTCTTGGTACAGCAAGAAGCGAAGATCTGTGGCACTCAGCTCGACAGAAGTAGAATAAATGGCTACTAGTCAAGAAACTTGTGAGGTGATCTAGATGAGAAAGATACTTGTTGGATTGTTTGGGTAGATGATGGATCCAACTGTGATCTACTTTGATAATCAGAGTTGCATCAAGCTCTCTGAAAATCCTGTTTTTCAAGAACGATCCAAGCATATAGATATCTGGTATCACCATTTACGAGACTGTGTGCAGAGGCCGATAATGTTATTGCAATACATTTCGATAGAGGAACAAGATGCTAATATTTTGACAAAGGCCTTGTCAAGAGGGAAGTTCGATTTCCACAGGTGCAGGGTAGGGGTGGTTGATAATCCCTTTATTTCTGAGAGGGAGTGTGGAGAAATGTAACAAGAAATTAACAATTTGATTTTGCCTTGATTAAATTGAGAGCATTTGAATTTCCACATCAATAAACAACTTGCATGATGTTAACTCGTGTGACAAGGCTTGTGTTACCTAGTTTACTCAGTAAATTTGAGTTGGAGGAGTTAGAGTTCAGTTTTGCATGTGTGATTACTAATTTGTAGCAATCAAGGTCAACTATCTCAAGTTGTTTTGAGTTAAAATAGTTCCAACTTTTGGAGGAAATAGTGGAAGGTCAGATAAGTAGTGGGACTTCAGTCAAACTCAATGATCATCCAGTTAATTGATCAATCAACCCAAAATAACTAGTGCATGCAAAGAGTTTTAGTTACCTAGTTGAGGTGGAGATTCTAAGGCAGTGTAACACCAACTGTAGACTATTTTTAATTGTACATGTGTTTCATGTAGTCAGATGATCAACCTAAAGGAATTGCATAATTCAATTGAGGGAATTTCCTAAATAATAGGGGCTAATTCCTCAAAGAAAAACAATTGTAATATATCTCTATTTCATTTGATTAATGCAAGAGGCATTAGGGGTTTTTAGCATATTTATTTCCCCGGATAAAAATACTTGTTGTATGTGTTTTATTACTTCTTGCATATCTTGAATTTTTGTTCTAAACTGTGAATTAATGTTTGCAAAGTGGTAGTATAGATATGTCTTGTGATTTTGATTAAATCTTCATGAGCAATTGCAAATTTACATCGTAATTATAAGAATAAGAATACTTGATAACTATTCAATTATAAGAATACTGTTGTAAATGCATATCTCTTACTATCCCTTGACATTTATCCCTTTTCTTATTTAAGAGAAGCACAAGTACTACAAAACGCCATCCTTGAATTCTTAGGAATACAGAGATTATGGAATTCTTACTTCTATATCCTTAGAAAATATGCTTATGTAATAAAATTACCATTACTTTCAACACCTTCTACATATTCTCTATAAAAGTTATGGACTTCTCATCTCGAGAAATTATCTAGAATATGTATTGTGTCTCTATATGACATACACTCTCAATGTTTTGAAACTAATTCTTGCATCCATGATAATGTAGTATTTTCTAATGGTCCAATATATCACCTAAAATGTTATTTTAAATAAAATGTAGGATTTTTTCCATTCTTTTTGGGATTCTTGAAATGCAAACTTTACTAATTAAATGTAATTTTGTGAAAACATTTCTATAAAATAAAAACAACCAATGTGCTAATCTTAACCTATCATTGTAGATATGATGCATGCCACTAAATATGAGATTGTAGAAAATAAACATATTTGTAGGATCTTTTTATAGGATTTTTAGGGGTAAAAAAATCATATTTGTACACTTTCTAGAGAGGAAAAACCTACTTTGAAGACATTGAAATAGAAAATAAAAATAAAAATGCTATGTTTAGCATATTTGAAAATGAAAAATAAATTAAAAATTAAAAGTAGTACCTTCTTTCGTTTTGGTTAAAGTTTGTTAACATATTTCTCTTTTGCATTTAAAAAATTAATGTTAAAAGTTCAAAGAATTTATTTCCAACAATTTTTTTAAGAAAATAATTTTACCTATTTAAAAATCCAAAAAAATCCAAACAATATTGAAATTAAAATTAAAATTAAGGAAAAAAAATCAACATAGTAAAAAAGAAAATAATAAGAAAATGTAAAAAAAACATTATTTAATAATAATAATAATATCTAGAAAAAAGTTAACGTTAGTTGAGTACTGAAGCGCTCTGCTAGGGTTTTTAAGGAAACCCTGATTCCAAAGCAATCAAACAATGACATAAATGCTACCTTGATGAGTCCAAACCAAATACAAATTATGACGTTGATAGAAGGCATGAGTGCGGTAGAGGGGAGGAGGGAGATCCTGATGCAGGAGCATCCAGCTCCCAATGATGAAGCAGACAGACCCCAAACAGGTTCACAAACAGGACACCAAGGTTGTCGGACCTTGCTGGAAATAATTTTTCTTTTATTGTCAAATTTATTTTTACAGGTCAGAGGTAGTTAGGAGATTCACTTTCCAGCTCTTTACATTTAAGGTTGTTAATTAGTTTTATTGTTAAGAGAAGGCTAGTTTAGGTGAGTTAAGGCAATAACACTCAATTTCTTTTAAAAGTCTTTTTATTATCTGAACAGTTGTATTTTAAGAGAATAGAATACATAACTGTTTTTGTAACAGACAAACAAACTAAAAGCCGTAACTGCAAGAGGCTATAAAAGTAACACAGTGATGAAAAAGAAGGGTCCTTTTTTTTTGACCTGAGAAGAGAAAAGATTGAATAACAAAATTAAGCAAAGCATTCAAGTACTAGAGAAAACTGTCCATCTCCCTTTCTGTTATTTACTGTCTAACTTATTGAATTATTTTCCACATAAGGGTATCATTCTTTTTTTTTTTGTTACTGTAAATTAAATTGTAACCAGAAGTAAAAAAAGAAGTGAAGTGCGAGAACCTTGCCGACCAGCAAACAGAGTCACGGCATAGAGAACGAGGCCACAGTCCAACACACGGTATCCCATTCAACGATTAAGAGAAATATAATGGAGTGACAAAGCATCATCGTAAATCAAATATACAGGTACACAAAGTGAAATTCCTTTCTCTTATAATTCAATTCAACACAGTCATATTACAGTCCGTATGTTCCCATGTCATTTAAAAAGGAGTAGAGTGACCAGACCCTTTAGGGTTACACACAGCCCTACGGTTTAAAACTAATACAACATTCATAAATAGAAAAACCGTGTCGAAACCGGAGTCGGTTTTACCCACACCCTAACTGGGAACGAAGGGACGAAACCCTCGTTGGTACAACCATATGACCAGTCGAAGAAACCCTCGTAAGGGTTGAACTGAAAACAGAACTAAGCCAAGGGAGCCGCAGTACAGGAGGAAAAGATCCCACCGAACAACACACAGACGGAAAAAAACCAGTAACCCTATCAATTTACTATCTAGCAGAAACTACCCCCAAGCAGAGGTTCCAGGCCTACCCATTATCCATTATAGATTGACAACTGTAGCAGAAGATCGAACCGTGCGTCCTCCAGGTTCCAGAGGGACACCTGTAAGCAAACAAACCACATATGTTAGGTTCGTGAAGCACAGGGTAAGGAGGCCCTGAACTGAATCTTAACCAAACTGAAAGACAAACGAGTACAGGGAATAGAGATTACCTAGAAGTCGTGTGTGGAAAGCCACCAAACCAGAACCAGATACACCATAGGCAACTGGACGGGCAAAGGAGCAAACGGATCAGAGTTTATACAACGGAGAACCAGAAATTGAAATCAGGGATAAATTAGTTTACCTGAGTGGAAAGTCTTCCACGCATCCCATCGACTTGCCGAACGGTGAAGCAGCAGCAGTTTTCGTAACCAAGAGTTGGGTAGCCAAAAATACAGAGAAGAACCCGCGACAGAGACATACATTTCATATACAAGAATGAACAGACATCGGATCAGGACCAGGAGTGAAACCCTCGATTAAATTCCCAGAAAGCGAAATTGTGACCGACAACATATACCTAATTTTCTTAAACAGCTGAACAGACTACAGACAGGACTTACCAGAGTAATCCACGCCATTAACAGAACCGGAGGAACCTCAAATTTTTCAGCATTGAACCACAGAACAGCAAACGTAACCACTCCAAAGATCAGAGCGTCGACAGAGCTCCAGAAACCCTCCAGGTGCAAAATTAAGGGCCGAAGTATCCCGAAGGCGAGTTAGGGTTAGGTTATGTGTCAAAATCGAGACAAGGATGGAGTCATTTAATGCAACCATTAATTCCTCAGCTACCAGATACAGGCGCGGGAAAAATATCAGCGTGTGGGTAGACACGTAGACCTACAGGTGGATACATAAAGTGTTAAAGTCCGCCAGCGTGGGCTGGGACCATCAGAGTGGTATCAGAGCAGTTAAGCTGAAGAGATCTGAGAGAAATGGAAGCAGTCGGACGAGGACGAGGACGAGGACGAGGCAGAGGTGCCCGAAGGGTGGCAGACGAGGCATTGAGGGAAGAACTTAGAATTCTTACTGCCCGATTAGAAGCAGTAGAGGCAGGCAGACGGAGAGATCCGGAATTAGGGGACGTGAGTGATGAAGAAGTGGAAGCACCAGCAGGAGGAGATGAAGGTGACACACCTGAAGTAAGACTGTTGAAGTCTGTACTATTGTCAAATAGTAAACCAAAACCAGATTTACCGACTTATGATGGCAGTTTAGCGATTGATGTAGTTTTAGATTGGATCAGCGAGATGGATAAGTACTTTGAATGCGAAGAAATTAGTGAAGACCATAAAGTCAAGTTTGCAGCAACGAAGTTGAAGGAACACGCCACACTGTGGTGGGACAGTGTCCAGAATGAGAGGAAAAGGCTGGACAAGCCTCCGATAAAGACCTGGGCAAGGATGGTCGCTAAATTGAAGGGCAGGTTTCTGCCAAGAGATTACCAGATTTCGTTGCATAGACAAGCTCAGAACTTAAGGCAAAGGGGTCTGACGGTAAAAGAGTATACAGAGGAATTTTACCGAGTAAATTTACGAGCGGGATATACAGAGGACACAGCAGAGAGAACAGCCAGATATGTGAACGGACTGAGAATGGAAATTTTAGATGAGATAAGTATTTTGTCTCCCAACAATACAGAGGAGGCGTACCAGAGTGCAGTGAAAGCAGAAGAAAAGCTTAACCGAAGACAAAACGCCCGGAGAGGACGTGGGTCTAATAGAGGAAGAGGCCAGTCCTATGGAAGGGGCCGAACTGCCAGCAACAATGAGGAAGCCAGCAGTTCAAAGGCTTCGGGAACAGCAGAGAGAGGAGATGGAATGAGGGGTGGCAGATCATACCAGCGTGGTAGAGGAACCGGTCGCGGAAGGGGAACCGGATACCAGTGTTATAGATGCCACAAGTGGGGGCACCGCTCTTTTGAGTGCCCAGAGACGGATACTACTGGACAGAGAGGCGCCTATATGGCACAACCAGAGGAGGCAGCAGCACCTCCACAAGAGGCAGAAAATGCCCCGGAGACAGGGGAAGCTCTAGTATTGCACAAGGTGTTGGTGAAGCCAATTGCTGAAAGCATTGAACAGACGCAACGGAAGGCTCTGTTCAGAACAGTTTGTAAGGCACAAGGTAAGTGCTGCAAAATGATAATTGATAGTGGGAGTACTGACAATCTGGTGTCAGTTGAGATGGTTGAAAAGTTGGGGTTGAAACGTCTGAGACATCCCACTCCATATCGAGTGTCCTGGTTACAGAAAGGACACCAGTTATTGGTAGATGAACAGAGTGAAGTAGAATTTCAGATTGGGCGTTATAAGGACAGAATTGTTTGCGACATTATGCCAATGGATGTATGCCACATTTTATTGGGCAGACCTTGGCAATATGACAGGAAAGTGATACATGATGGGGTGCTGAATTGTTATAAGTTTGAGAAGGACGGGATTAAGCATACCCTGGTACCCATCAAAGAGGAGAAAGAGGCGATTGAAGGAAGTGAACCAAAGGCGTTATTGATGAACGGGAAACAATTTTTGAAACAGGTTGAAAATAGTGAGATGAATTTTGCTGTAGTGAGGAGAGCTAGGACAGTTGTGTTGCACACGGAAATCGCAGATTTTCCTGTAGAAATACAGCAAATGTTAGAGGAGTTTGCAGATATAGTAGTAGATGACTTGCCGGATAAGCTACCTCCCAAGAGGAGCATTAGCCACCATATTGATTTCATACCAGGGGCCAGCTTACCGAATAAAGCAGCCTATAGAATGAGTCCTAAAGATAACGAAGAAATTAAAAAACAGGTGCAGGAGCTATTAGATAAGGGGTTGATCAGAGAGAGCTTGAGCCCATGTGCTGTACCGACAGTTCTCGCCCCAAAAAAAGGAGGAGAGTGGCGGATGTGTACAGACTCCAGAGCCATCAACAAAATCACCATACGGTACAGGTTTCCCTTACCCCGCATGGATGATATGATGGACTGCTTGAGTGGGGCGGCCTATTTCTCCAAGATAGATCTGAAAAGTGGATACCATCAAATACGGATCCGTGAAGGAGATGAATGGAAAACAGCCTTTAAAACGAATGAAGGCTTATATGAATGGCTGGTTATGCCGTTCGGTTTAAGCAACGCTCCCAGCACTTTTATGCGACTCATGAATGAAATGCTCAAGGAGTATATAGGAAAGTTTGTGATTGTTTATTTGGATGATATACTGATTTTTAGTAAAACACGTGAAGAACACCTCCGGCATGTACGAAGAGTGCTTGAAAAACTACAGCAGAATAAATTATTAATTAACCTGAAGAAGTGTACATTTTTGCAGAAGGAGCTGATTTATCTGGGGTTCGTGATAGCAGAGAATGAATTGAAGATGGATCCGGAGAAAGTGACAGCAATCGTGAATTGGCAGTCACCCAAAAATTTGTTCGAGGTAAGGAGTTTTCATGGACTAGCAAGTTTTTACAGAAAATTTATTAGAGATTTTAGCAGGATCTGTGCTCCTATGTTGGAGACCATCAAAAAGGCCAGCCAGCCTTTTCGGTGGACAGAAGCGGCAGAAAAAAGCTTTCAGTTACTGAAGAAGAAAATAACGGAGAGACCAGTCCTTAGGCTACCGGACTTTCAAAAACTGTTTCAGGTACGTTGTGATGCAAGTGGGACAGCAATTGGGGCTGTGCTCAGCCAAGAGGACAGACCCGTGGCGTTTTTCAGTGAAAAACTGAATGAAAGTAGACAGAAGTATTCCTCCTACGATAAAGAATTTTACGCAGTAGTACAGGCATTAAGGCATTGGAGGCATTACTTGCTGGGAAACGAGTTCGTGCTGTTCTCAGATAATTCTGCGTTACAGTATGTAATGCAGCAGCATAAGCTTAATCATAAGCACGCTAAATGGGTAGAGTATCTACAAAGTTTTAATTTTATGCTGAAACATATCAGCGGGCAAGCGAACAAGGTAGCTGACGCATTGAGTAGGAAAGCTTTGTTACTACAGGAAAGCACAGTGCAGGTTTTGGGATTCGAACATTTGTGGGATCTATATAATACAGACCCAGATTTTAGAGAGGCTTACGAAGCGTGCCAAAATCCTTTAATAAGAGGAAACAGTCCTTGGGTGGACTATAATATACAGGAGAAATTACTTTTCAAGGGAGGACAATTGTGTATCCCCAGCTGTTCAATGAGGGAAAATATCATTCGAGAAAAACACAGTGGGGGATTGGCTGGACATTTTGGAATTGACAAGACTTTGGAACAGCTTAGTCACTTTTATTTTTGGCCGAAAATGAGGCGGGACGTGCAACGTTTTGTGACTAAGTGCAAGGTGTGTCAACTGGCCAAAGGACACAGCCAGAACACAGGACTGTACACGCCATTACCTATTCCAGGCAGGCCTTGGGATTCTGTGAGTTTAGATTTTGTATTGGGATTGCCTAAGACACAGAAAGGATACGATTTGGTAATGGTGGTGGTAGACCGCTTCTCGAAAATGGCACATTTTGTACCTTGTCGGAAAACCAGTGATGCTACTTATGTGGCGCACTTGTTTTTTAATGAGATTGTCCGATTACATGGTTTACCCACAACCATCCTATCAGACAGGGATGTAAAGTTCACTGGACATTTCTGGCGAACCTTATGGAAGAAAATGAATACCCAACTAAGCTATAGTTCTGCTTACCATCCGCAGACAGATGGCCAAACAGAAGTTGTGAACAGAAGTCTAGGAAATCTGTTACGCAGCTTAGTTGGAGAAAATTCTAGGATGTGGGATCGAGTGCTGGCACAAGCAGAGTTTGCTTACAACGATTCACCGAATCGTAGCACTGGTCTTAGTCCTTTCCAGATTCTTTATGGAATGCACCCACGAGGAGTACATGAACTTCGAGATCTGGGTTTACAGGAACGACGGAGTGCGGATGGCGAAGATTTTGCAAATGCTATGCGGGATTTACATGAACAAGTCAAGGCAAAGTTGCAGGACAGCAGCTTGAAATATAAGGCACACGCAGATCTGAGGAGACGAGAAGTCCATTTTGAGATAGGAGATGAAGTTCTGGTACACTTACGCAAGGAGCGGTTTCCTAAAGGTACGTATAACAAATTAAAATTTAAGAAGATAGGGCCTTGCAAAATCTTGCGGAAGTTTTCGGCGAATGCCTACGAAATCCAGCTACCACCTGGAATAGGCATATCGCCTATTTTCAATGTGGCAGATTTGTTTCGTTATCCAGGCGAACTATTGGAAGGAAAGACGGATGAATCAGGACAATCCACGCGGCACACCCAAGAAGACAGAGACAGTTGGAAGAAACAGATGCCTTATGTCCAACCACCTGAGATCGAGGGCATCCTCGAAACACAGGTAGTCAGACGTACTAGGCGGAAGAATTATTTTCAGTACCTGGTCAAGTGGAAGAACCGTCCAGTAGAGGACAGCTCATGGCTTGACGCCAGGCAGATTGAACGAACAGGGACAACAGTGGCAGAACTCATGAACAGGAGTCATGATCTTTTCTCACCCCGGGAGCCTGATGCAGGAGCATCCAGCTTCCAATGATGAAGCAGACAGACCCCAAACAGGTTCACAAACAGGACACCAAGGTTGTCGGACCTTGCTGGAAATAATTTTTCTTTTATTGTCAAATTTATTTTTACAGGTCAGAGGTAGTTAGGAGATTCACTTTCCAGCTCTTTACATTTAAGGTTGTTAATTAGTTTTATTGTTAAGAGAAGGCTAGTTTAGGTGAGTTAAGGCAATAACACTCAATTGCTTTTAAAAGTCTTTTTATTATCTGAACAGTTGTATTTTAAGAGAATAGAATACATAACTGTTTTTGTAACAGACAAACAAACTAAAAGCCGTAACTGCAAGAGGCTATAAAAGTAACACAGTGATGAAAAAGAAGGGTCCTTTTTTTTTGACCTGAGAAGAGAAAAGATTGAATAACAAAATTAAGCAAAGCATTCAAGTACTAGAGAAAACTGTCCATCTCCCTTTCTGTTATTTACTGTCTAACTTATTGAATTATTTTCCACATAAGGGTATCATTCTTTTTTTTTTTGTTACTGTAAATTAAATTGTAACCAGAAGTAAAAAAAGAAGTGAAGTGCGAGAACCTTGCCGACCAGCAAACAGAGTCACGGCATAGAGAACGAGGCCACAGTCCAACACACGGTATCCCATTCAACGATTAAGAGAAATATAATGGAGTGACAAAGCATCATCGTAAATCAAATATACAGGTACACAAAGTGAAATTCCTTTCTCTTATAATTCAATTCAACACAGTCATATTACAGTCCGTATGTTCCCATGTCATTTAAAAAGGAGTAGAGTGACCAGACCCTTTAGGGTTACACACAGCCCTATGGTTTAAAACTAATACAGCATTCATAAATAGAAAAACCGTGTCGAAACCGGAGTCGGTTTTACCCACACCCTAACTGGGAACGAAGAGACGAAACCCTCGTTGGTACAACCATATGACCAGTCGAAGAAACCCTCGTAAGGGTTGAACTGAAAACAGAACTAAGCCAAGGGAGCCGCAGTACAGGAGGAAAAGATCCCACCGAACAACACACAGACGGAAAAAAACCAGTAACCCTATCAATTTACTATCTAGCAGAAACTACCCACAAGCAGAGGTTCCAGGCCTACCCATTATCCATTATAGATTGACAACTGTAGCAGAAGATCGAACTGTGCGTCCTCCAGGTTCCAGAGGGACACCTGTAAGCAAACAAACCACATATGTTAGGTTCGTGAAGCACAGGGTAAGGAGGCCCTGAACTGAATCTTAACCAAACTGAAAGACAAACGAGTACAGGGAATAGAGATTACCTGGAAGTCGTGTGTGGAAAGCCACCAAACCAGAACCAGATACACCATAGGCAACTGGACGAGCAAAGGAGCAAACGGATCAGATTTTATACAACAGAGAACCAGAAATTGAAATCAGGGATAAATTAGTTTACCTGAGTGGAAAGTCTTCCACGCATCCCATCGACCTGCCGAACGGTGAAGCAGCAGCAGTTTTCGTAACCAAGAGTTGGGTAGCCAAAAATATAGAGAAGAACCCGCGACAGAGACATACATTTCATATACAAGAATGAACAGACATCGGATCAGGACCAGGAGTGAAACCCTCGATTAAATTCCCAGAAAGCGAAATTGTGACCGACAACATATACCTAATTTTCTTAAACAGCTGAACAGACTACAGACAGGACTTACCAGAGTAATCCACGCCATTAACAGAACCGGAGGAACCTCAAATTTTTCAGCATTGAACCACAGAACAGCAAATGTAACCACTCCAAAGATCAGAGCGTCGACAGAGCTCCAGAAACCCTCCAGGTGCAAAATTAAGGGCCGAAGTATCCCGAAGGCGAGTTAGGGTTAGGTTATGTGTCAAAATCGAGACAAGGACAGAGTCATTTAACGCAACCATTAATTCCTCAGCTACCAGATACAGGCGCGGGAAAAATATCAGCGTGTGGGTAGACACGTAGACCTACAGGTGGATACATAAAGTGTTAAAGTCCGCCAGCGTGGGCTGGGACCATCAGATCCCCTCCTATCTAAACATTGCAGTTGAAGAGTCGAGTAGCCAAAGGTGTAGCGAATGATAACCTAGGACGAAATGGGAAATGACCTCTGGTTTTGGGTGCTCAATGGTAGGCCCACATGTGAGGGCAATGCCCGTTGAGAGTAAAAAACAAACCTAGATTTGTGATCCCAAACAACAACCTAGAGATTTACATGAAATATATGAAAGTTCTTGACCTTATATGCAAATTTATTAGAGTCTGGCCCATGGAGAAAGATCTGGTGAGGTGGATACAGAACAAATGGCAACTAAAGGGCCACATTGAATTAAAACTAGGAGCTCGAGGTTTCTTTACAGTCATTTTCGCTAACCTTGAAGAAAACGAATGAGTTTTTGATAATGGCCCTTATTTCTACAACAATGGTGGCCTCTTCATTCAACACTAGGAGGAGTGTTACAACCCTAAACGGGAGAAATTTCTTGTAGCTCCTATATGGGTTTGACTATTCGGTTTGCCCATTGATTTTGGGATTTAGAGATTTTGGAAGGCATGAAAAACTCGATTGGCAGCTTCATCAAGGTATCATATACCACTCAACAAGGAAGGTATACTTCATTTGCCTGAATATGTGTATATATGAATATCACAGAATCCCACCTAAATCCATTGAGCTTGAATACCATGACGAGGTATGACTACAACCCCTTGATTACGAGCATATCCCTTTCCACTGCCATCATTACCATGAATATGGGCAACTGTTTCGCAATTTCCCACTGAATCAAAACGAGAGCGAAGAACATGCCCCCTCTAACAACTAATCCAAGCAACAAGGAGATTCAGAGGGCTTCCAGGAGGTCCAAAGAAGAAAGAGGAACCAAAAGAACCAACCTAATCATTCCCAACTGACATCAGGAAAAATCATGCAGAACAGTAATGGATACGAGATATTTCAGGAAGAGGAAGAGGAAGGGATTAAGATTGCAACCCCCAATCTCAAACCCAGCCAAGCCTTCAAAAATGAAGCTTTCATTCCAAAATAAAGGCAGAAGCAACCCTGACCCAAAACATCGATCTTGTTAAGGAATCTCCTACCTAAGAGCTAGATCAGACCAATATGGAAATCAATGGGCATAAGGAGGATATAAGCATTGAGGAACAAATCATGTGATGATTATTGAATGAGTAGAAGCACCTGGATGAAAGGTTCACCCCAGAAGATCAAAAACAACTCTACAAAGAAACCTTCCAGTAGTATAAAGCCAAGAAAGGCCGCATGCCTTTGAACAACCATATCAGTCGAGTTCCCAATCAATCCAAGGGCCAGAGCAAGGCCCAATGGCCGAAGGAGGTAAGAAAAGGAGACACAAGAATCTGAAAGAGTCACTACAGATGGTAGGTGAAATGTTGGTAAACTCAGGAAGGATGATACCATTGTCGGCGGTATTCAAACAACTCAATAAATATTCTAATTATTATTACATCCTGGAATACACGAGGCCTCAATAGTAGAGGCAAGCAAAGGTTTTTGAAGGATAGACTCAAAAAGGATAGACCAAGTATTATGCTGATTCGAGAAACAAAGATTTCAGAGGCCAAACTTCGGGAGTTCATTGTTGGGTTGTGTTATATTCTTTCCACGACTAGCCCATGTAGTTAACTGGGGGGTTAGAGGGGGGGCAGAGGTCCCCTTCGTTGCACCGATTGTGTAGCGAGGGGGGGTCACAGGGGGTTTGAGGCATACCAGTAACCTCACTTTATGGGGTCTGGGGTAGCGCCCTGGAAATTTTTTGTTTTGGACCCTATGTTAGGATGGGTGGACCCACCTATGGTTTTGTGCATTATTTTCGCACGTTTTTGGACGCGTTGGTTTTCGGTCCATGGTATTGGATGCTTCGGAATGTATAAATACGTATTATAACATTGAAAGGAACATAATGAAAAATCAAGCTAGTAGTCTTGGTTTTGGGATCCATGGGGAAATATATGTGTACATGTGTTTTATGTGGTATGCTCTCACGTTGTTTTTTTTCTATGTTTTAGAATTCACATGTAGGTAATTTTTGTACGGGATTAATGGTCAGAGTTTTGAGTTGTGGAAAGTAAATATGGAGGATCTGTTGGTGGATAAAGATCAGTGGATCACGGTAGATCCAAGTACTAAACCAACGGGAGTGTCTGATGAAGAATGGAAGAAGTTGGATTGGAAGGCAAAGAGCACAATATGATTGTGTGTCTCAGATTCAGTATTGATGAATGTATCGGGGGAAGCTATGATGAAGGCTTTGTGGGACAAGTTAGGGACTTTGTACCAATCTAAGTCTCTGGTGAATAAACTATTCTTGCGGAAAAAGCTGTATAACTTGAGGATGAAAGATGGAGACTCGGTGGCAGAGCATCTGAACGCATTTAATACTATGGTAAGTCAGTTAGCATCTGTTGATATTAAAATTTCAGATGAAGATAAGTGCATCAGTTTGTTGTGTTCTCTACCAGATTCATGGGAGAGTTTGGTTATTGCAATATGTAGCAATGCAACTGCCTTGCAGTTTGATGAAATAGTCTCATCCTTGTTGACAGAGGAGATGATATGGAAAAATATTGAGAGACAGAATGGTGATTCCTTGTCTATACGAGGATGGTCCCAGAACAGAAACAAAAATAAGTCATCGAGTGGGAGATCTAAATAGATCTAAATCTCCAGGAAAACCTATAAGGTGGTGTGCTGGAAATGCAGAAAAAAAGGGCACTACAAAAGAGATTGTAAATCTAAAGCTCCTCATAAAGGAAATGGATCTGATGATGCTCCTTCTACAGAGGCGAAAACCAACTCAAATGAAGGTGGGGATGTGTACTTGGCTTCTTTAAGTACACATGTAGATCATGAGGCATGGTTGATTGACTCAGGTGCATCCTTTCACTTCACTCCCCACAGAGAGTGGTTCTATGAGTATGAGAAATACGATGGTGGTGATGTCTTCTTGGGGATGACAGGAAGGCTAGAATCATTGGTCGCAGAAAAGTAAAGTTGAAGTTGCAAGGTGGAAGGGTTATAACACTTCCAGGTGTTCTGCATATTCCTGCATTTGCCAGAAATCTGATTTCTATAAGCAAGTTGGATGATGCAGGTGTAAAAATAATGTTTGAGAAGGATACCTACAAGATGGTTCGGGGAGCACTGGTATTGATGTGGGGAGTTCGGATTGGAACTCTGTAAAAGCTGCAAGGTAGCATGGTTGTTGATGGGTGCAATAGTTATGTGGTTCCTGAAAGTGGAGCAGAAAATCTAGTGGTCGTTGGAGAGAAGACCATGTTGTGGCATCAAAGGCTTGGACATATTGGAGAGAAGGGCCTTCGAATACTTCATGGTAAAGGTATGGTAGAAGGTATGAGTAATAGCTCTTTGGATTTTGAGTTCTGTGAAAATTGTGTATATGGGAAGCAAAATCGGGTGAGTTTCCCCTTTGGTGGTAAGAGGGAGAAATAGATATTAGAGCTTGTGCATAGTGATGTGTTTGGACCTGTGAAGGTTCCATCACTAGGTAAGTCTGTGTACTATTATCATTTATAGATGACTTCTCTAGGAATACATGGATATATTTCCTTAAGAAGAAATTTGAAGTCTTTGATAGGTTTAAAGAATTTAAGGCTTTGGTGGAAAACTAGACAAAGAAGAAGATAAAGGTGCTGAGGACAGATAACAGGGGAGAGTTTTGTAGTAAGGAATTTGAAGAATTCTGTAAGAAGTGTGGTATAGCACGACAAAAGACTACTCCATATACACCTCAGAAAAATGGAGTTGTAGAAAGAATGAACAAAATGTTGATGGAAAGGGCAAGAAGCATGCTTAGTGGTGTTGGGTTAGGACAGGAATTCTGGGTAGAGGCGGTGGAGACAACATGTTACTTGGTCAACAGATCACCTTCATTAGTGTTGGAGGATAAGATTCCACAAGAGGTACGGACTAGTAAGAAACCCTCTCTTTCGCATCTGAGGATATTTGGATGTGATGCATATGTACATGTCCAAAGGAGAAACGAACCAAGTTGGATAGTAAATCTGAAAAGTGCATCTTTATTGGGTATAAGGATGGTTTAAATGGTTATAAGCTTTGGAACCCTATAACAAGGAAGGTTATGTACAACCAAGATGTGGTGTTTAGAGAGGTAAGAGATCTTATTAAACATGAAATCCAACAAAAGGAACCTGAGAAGATAGAGTTTGAACTAAAGGAGGAAGAATCAAACTCTATAGTAGAGGAGGAATCAGAAGATCAAAAGCCACAAAATCCAGCTATGAGAAGATCAGTTCGAGAGAAAAAGCAGCTAGAAAGGTATATTCCATCTACTTTTTGTTCAAATTTTGCTTTGTTTATTACTGATGATGATCCCAAAACTCTAAAGGAAGCAGTAGATTCAGAGGATGGAAAACTCTGGAAAGAGGCCATGGTTGATGAAATGACATCTTTGTACAAAAATGAGGCTTGGGATCTGGTGGAGTTGCCGGCTGGAAGGAAACCATTGGCAGCAAATGGGTGTTCAAGAAGAAGACAAATGCAGAAGGGAAGGTGGAGAAATACAAAGCTCGGTTGGTAGCAAAAGGTTATTCCCAGGTGCCGGAAATTGATTTTGGTGATATTTTTTCTCCTGTTGCCAAGGTAACTTCTATTAGATTACTTTTATCTGTTGTTGCTGCTTTTGATTTTGAGGTAGAACAGATGGATGTGAAGACAACATTCCTTCACGGGGATTTGGAAGAGGAAATCTACATGAAGCAACCTGAAGGCTTTGTGGTGAAGGGTAAGAAAGAACTGGTATGCAAGTTAAAGAAGTCTCTGTATTGGTTAAAACAGTCTCGAAGGATGTGGTATCAGAAATTTGATACATTTATACGGGGACTTGGCTTCACCAGAAGCAAAGAAGATCACTGTGTGTATTTTAAATTAATTGGTGACCGTGTTATTTATCTGCTCTTGTATGTGGATGATATGTTGCTTGTTGGAAATGACAAAGAAATTATCGAGGATTTGAAGACCCAATTGTCCTCCAAATTCGACATGAAAGATCTCGGTGCTGTAAACTATATTTTGGGCATGGAAATTAAAAGAGACCGGGCAAAGAGGAAGCTTTGGTTAAACCAGAGGAAGTATGTCAAGAAAATACTGCAGAGGTTTAATAAGAAGGATAGTAAACCGGTGAAGGTTCCTATTCCTGTAGGTGTGAGGTTATCTGTTGAACAGTGTCCCAAGACACAAGAAGAGGAAGCGAACATGTCCCGTGTTCCATATGCAAGTGCAGTCAGTAGCTTGATGTATGCAATGGTCTGTACTAGACTAGGCATTGCACATGCAGTGGGAGTATTGAGCAGGTTTATGTCAAGACCAAGGAAGGAGCACTCGACAGTAGTGAAGTGGGTTTTCAGTTATTTGTGCGGCACTAGTGATTATGGTTTGTGCTACCGAGGAAGACTAGGATTGGACAGAGTGTTGGATATTCGTGGCTTTATTGATGTGGACTTGGTTGGAAATCTGGATCAGAGAAGATCTACAAGTGGGTATGTGTTTAACCTATTTGGAGGTGCAGTCAGTTGGATGAGTAAGAAACAATATGTAGTGGCACTATCAACTACAGAGGCAGGATACATGGCAGCCACTCATGCAAGCAAGGAAGCCATTTGGTTGTAGAGATTGTGTTCAAGTATGGGGTTAGTACAGGGAGCTATAAGGATAGACTGTGACAGCCAAAGTGCAATTTTCTTGGCAAAGAACCCTGCTTATCATTCAAAGACAAAGCACATGGATGTTCAGTATCACTTTGTGAGGGATATGATAGAAGACAAAAAGGTGTTGCTACTAAAGGTGGACACTTTGAAGAATACTGCAGATGCATTGAAAAAATCTGTGAGCTCTGAGAAGTTCTCTTGGTGTAGAGAAACAATGGGCATTTTAGGGCTGGAAAAATGACTAAGCTGTCTTGTGGCTCCCTGTGGAAAGAAAAAACAAGTGGGAGAATGTTTGGTTGTGTTATATTCTTTCCATGGCTAGGCCACGTAGTTAACCAGGGGGTTAGAGGGGGTGCGGAGCCCCCCCTTCGTTGCGCTGATTGTGTAGCCATGGGGGTCACAAGGGGTTTGAGAGGTACCCGTAACCCCATTTTATGGGGTCCGGGGCAGCACCCTAAAAATTTTTGGTTTTGGACTCTATGTTAGGTTGGGCGGACCCACCTATGGTTTTGTGCATGATTTTCGCACATGTTTTTGGACATGACGGTTTTCAGTCCATGGTATTAGATGCGATGGTTTTTTGGTTCATGGTATTGGATGCTTTAGCATGTATAAATATGTATTATAACATTGAAAGGAACATAATGAAAAATCAAGCTGGTAGTCCTGGTTTTGGGATCTAGGGGAAAATCTTTATGTATATGTGTTTTATGTGTTATGCTCTTGCATTATTTATTTTCTGTGTTTTAGAATTCGTATGTAGGTAATTTCTATACGAAGTTAAAGCCTACAAGTAGTTCCTGGAAATTTTGGTTGTTACTGGAAGTTCTGGCTTCTGTCCTCTACGTCAACTTTCCCTGCTATTCCAATTATTCTCGGCAGTTCTAGCTTCTGCCTTCTCTGCTGACTCTCTTCGCCTCTCTGTTAGTATTCTCCGGAAATTCCTTCTCCCAGATTCTCACTACCCATTTGCTGCAGAATGATCACTTAATTTGAAATATTTAGAAAACCCTACCCTAGGAATAAAATTCTTGATCAATTCATTTTCTCTGTGTGTGTTTCCAAATGAACCCAAAGCCTCCAATTTATACTTTTCATGTTGAGTCTTCAACGACCAAGATTAAGTCTCTAATCAATGTCTAAGATTAAAACATGACTTTATCCATATTCTATATCATTCTCACCTATATTTTTATGAATACCCATTAATATTTGATTTCCCTAAGTTTAGACATAGGAACCCCACTAAAAATATTAATTATTTTAATAAAATACAAGTCGGGTGGAATTTCACCAAACGGTTTTTGGGTTCTTTAGAACTCATGTTCCTTAGCCTCTCCACCAAATTTCAAGGCTAGAGTACTTATGATGCTACCAAAAAACTAACACTCCCTCTTAGTGAGGAAAGTGCTCTAGCAACAATATCCAACTACATGTTGCTCTACTTCTGAAGCACCTCCTTTCTATAGTGTTGCTGCAAAAAACATTGTGCTACTATTGCTATTGTACTGCTGCCCATAACACTTCCACTTCCACTGCTGCATATGTACTACAACTCCCTCACAAATGTTGCATCTACTATGCTACTAGAACTGCCACTGCTAACAATGAATCCATACTACAACTCAGTTTCTTAGAGAGGCAACTGAAAAACATCCAAAACTAGTTGAACTTAACTGTGTTCAACATAATACAATGAATGTTGGAATCTGACTGCTGCTGATCTTGACCCTCTAAATATTTTGCATTGTTGCTAACTCCTACATTATGCCAACTACACTCCTACCAACCTTGCTCTGTGCTGATCAGTCCCTTGAAGAAGCATTGCCCTGCTTTGTTGTAGCTGATCGAGGTATCGACCATGAATTCTATCAAAAATCCTTGATGACACATCAAGACAGTGATCAACAGTGTGCGCAATCTTATCTTCAGAGGCTTCCAATCTCCGCACTAACTCCAGGGTCCACACTGTTGGACCGTCAAGCCTCCACCTTCCATGGCCATCTGTTAATTTAGCAATCCATTCGTATAACTCGATTGGGAAGGAAAATAAGAAAATTTCATGTATCTTTGTGTACAGATACCTATCCAACCACTTTTCTTTCGTCAATCACGAATTTCTATTTTCCTGCGCTGCGAATTCATGGATCTTTTTATCCAACCACTCTTCAATTTCTTCCTTTGTTGGATTCTAGTGATGTGACATCACACATATTTATGCAGATCCCGATCCTGGCAATGAAACCATTTGTTGGATTAGTGGGTCCTGACCCAGGTTCAGAGTTAAGTTTTCCAAACAAATCCCTACACTACTGGCCCTTTTGGCATCAACCCATGGAGCGCGGACTGAAGTTTCACTCGAAGAAGTATGGGGGGATGCTAGAACCAAGTTTGTACACCCAAAGATTAGTGTAATGTCGTTTTGTGCCCTAAACTTGCCTTCACATGGATCGATTATCCCTTAAGGCTTATCGATATAACTTCCCTTTATCAACCTCTAGACCTTCACGAAGGTCTGCGACTATCCTTCTTGGACCCTAAATAGGTAACTCCTCCATTTGTGTGCCTTTGTAATTACCCTTAGTTCTGTATTTACCTAGATCAAATTAAGTGTTTGATAACATTAACATGCAACAAGATATTCTTCGCGTAAACAATTATTATTACTTGCATTCATACGACAATGTAAATCATGTAAAATTGTGCATCAATATAGTATTAATTCATAAACCCATCATTCATCATAATATAATAGTGCATTCATTCATAACATAAATAAATAGACAAAACATAGGAACTGCTAGAATAATCTCTTTAGTAATGCTTCTGTTCTTCTTACAGATTCAAAACTTCCCTGGGGACTTAGCTACAGGGGTCTGCGCACTCAACTACGGACTCTACTCTAGGCCTTTGCGCACACAGTTGCAAAGCCTCTCTTTTATTCTAAGACTTCTTCACTCTTATTTCTAATGACCCATTACATTCATCTTCATTTTTCATTATCCTCCTTAGATTCTCGAAGACTCTCCTTTTTATACAATCCCATGGTCCGCAGACCATGGGTAGATCTACTAAAGCCGATATAACTAACATAAAAGAAGGTTAGAACCCTTTATGACACTTTACTATCTACGTACTCCATGACCACATCTTGCAAAGACATTACATTCTTTACAACAAAACTTGGGCTTTTTGCCCCAAAACTTGGGCTTTTGCCCCAAAATTGGCCCTAGGGGACCCTGTCCCAAAAGTAACCATAAGATCTACAAACAATTTCAAATTCAAAGAGAAATATTTTTGAATCCTCTAACCTTAGACCATGAAATTTGGGAAGGAAAGATGGAGGGATTTTCTTCATGTGCACACCACCATCAGTGCCTTGGATGGGAAATCGGAGAGGATCTTCCTCATTATCATCATCTCCATCCATTTATTCTACATTATTTTCCATCTCTTCTTCTTTTACTTACAAAAGTGGATGGTGATGTGGCTCTTACTGCACCACATGATCAAATGGGGGGTGGGTTGATGTTCCAGATTTTTTTTGTTTTTATGATTGAATGAAAACACTAATGCAATGCAATTTTCTGTTTTTTAAATGAAATATGTCTAATGCAAATATTTTTTTGTTTTTGAAAAAATTAAAAATAAATTAATCAACTAGGGAACAAAACAATTCATACTTTGACACCTCCCCGACAATGGCACCAAAAAGTGATGAGCCTCGGTTTTGCAACAAGAATGTTGTAAATCCCAAGGCTACTATATTTAATTATAAACCCAAGTTTCATACAAACTTAAGAGGTATCGGAACTATTAGTGCAACATACAATGTGCCCTCTCTTTGCTGTTATGATGTAATGGAGTGTATGTACTGAAATCAAATCCTAAACTAATTGCAGAAAATGAAATGCTCGAAATGGAAACCTTAACCTATTGCAATAAAGAAAGTACAAGGAAAGAATCCTATTATAATTTCATAAATTAAATATCATTATCTAAATTTCAACCATTACATTTCAAAGAGTTTAGATCCATTAACAGAGTTCATTGGATTTGGCAATTAAGAAAAATATCATTGTATTATCCAATCCATAAATTTGTCCATTAGCCCAAAACACTAAAATATTTTTCATGGGTAAAGAGGAAAGTCCTAAGTGGTTTTTATTATTCCCTAATAATTTATTTAGAGCCTAGGGGTATTGATTCAACCCTAAGGGATCATAACCAAGCTTTAGTGAATCTGGGCAAGTATATCCATGTTGGAAGAGTACTACATGAAACTGTAGATTTACTACAGGAAACTATAACTCACTGAATTACCAAGAAAATCAAATTCAAATTGGATGGGAAAATCTATTTTTTATTGAATATGATGTATCAGGTCTCCATTCCAAGTCGAATCACTCGAAAAGACCTTTGTTAACCCATGCTAAAAAAAGAAGAAAATTACTAGTCTAAAATCTAGAAATTTGAGAACTAGTGAGCTAGTAAATCTATAAGATGCCTAACCTAATCAAGTGAAAATACAATGGGGTAATTTTTTTTATTAACTATAATTTCTTTTGATCTAATTCAAGAGGAATCAACTCGATTGAATCTTTTTAGCATGCTCTAAAACAAAGCAGAATTTCATTGTTATTTGCCACAAGGGACTTCGAGAAATCTACATTTGGGAATAAGAAAAATAATCCAAGTAGCTCAATGATTAGAATTACCTTCCAAATATGTTATAGTGATTAAATTATTCTTTTGATCTTACATAATAACTTAATTAAACCATTTAACCCAATCCTACAACAAAAAATCATTAATACTAAATGTAGAAATAGAAAAAAGACAAGAACAAGAGATGTCTGTGAATAAGAAGTGAAAAGAAGAAAAGTAAATGAGACAAAAGGGATTTGAGACTTTTGTGATGGCCAAGCCCAAGGAAAATTAGAGTCTTATGAAGAAGACGGAGATTTAGAAGCTGAACATGGCACTAATATTCATTATTTCCCATCAATATAATTACATCTCTGCGAAAAATGACAGTGGAGCTACAAAAATACAAGTTCTCTCCACAAGAAGACTAATAAAAATCCACCCTCAGAGGAAAATTTGGCTTGGTATTTATAAAACATGATTAGGAAGCATTCCCCATGAAAGGAGGAATATTTACCCACCAAGATCCCTCAAATAGTGGATCTGGTTCCCAAAACTAGGAATCTGCATTAAATGACAAGGAGCACATTCCTAGATTTTCTCAATCAATAGAGCTCAAGAATCTATGCAATAATTTCATAATATATTCTTGATTTATTATTGAATATTGATCCTCTTGTAGTTGGGAGAAAGTCCCTAAATTATCTCCTCCCCCAAAAATAAATAATATTAGACACAAATATGCAATTATCCATAAACCTTCTAATGAACATATTAAAGTGAAAAATACATTATATAATGAAAAAAGAGAGGTTTAATGTGTTGAAGGATGGTCAGATGGGCCTTAATGTATGTCTAATTTGGAGGCCCATCAACTACTGTGTGTACTCACCATCCCTTGGAATGATAGTTGCGTGAAGGAATGTAAAATTTGACGAAGATAAAGCCATGCGATGCTCTCTTGAGAGGGAGCTTTAGATATGACAAGAAGAGGATATTTTAGCTCCAAAAGAGGAACCTCAAGAAGTTGTGGACAAGCCACAAGTTCAGGAGCAGAGAGTGGGAACAAATACTCAAGAAGAACCATTGAGAGAAGGAAGGAAAAGGATGAGGGAAGCTGAGAGACTTGTGCAAGATATGAGGGAAAATTTGGGTGCTCCTTCAAATGAGCACATGCAAAGAAGGTCACTAGATCAGTACACTGGATACATGGATCTAATGATCGAGCCTATAGAGATTCAGCCATCCTCTTTCGAGGAAGCAGTAGAGAAACTTGTATGGGTTTATGCAATGGTGGAGGAATATGAATCCATTGTAAATAATAGTGTTTGGGAAATGGTACCAAGACAAGCAAACAAATAAGTTGCGGGTTTGAGATGGATCTTCAAGGTAAAGAATGCAACAGATAGAAACATAGAAAAGTACAAGGCCTGATTTGTGGCCAAGGGATACTCTCAAGTTGAGGGGATTGACTATGAGGATACCTTTTGTCATGTAGTAAGGTTCTTCTCCATCAAATCAATTCTTTTTCTAAATGCACAGATGGGGTGGAAGATCCACTAGATGGATGTGAAAACAACATTCCTCAATGGAGTTATTGAGGAGGAGCTATATATTAAGAAACAAGAAGGATTTGAGACTTTTGATTGGTAGTATCATTTGTGTAGACTTAAGCAAGTGTTGTATGGTCTCAAGAAATCACCTCATCCTTGGTACACAAGGATTAATAGTTATCTCACTAGTTTGGGCTTCACCAAAAGTGAAGCAGATGATATTTTGGTAGAAGGTAAATTGTTGATTATTATCTTATATGTTGACGACTTGATTTTAACTAGTGATGAGAATTTGATTAGATCTTGCAAGGAGGACCTTACAAGAAAGTTTTAAATGAAGGACACGAGTATCATGCACTACTTCTTCAGATTGGAAGTATGGCAAGGTGATGGGGAACTATTTGTCTCTCAAGGAAAGTATGCCAACGAGATACTTTAGAGATTCCGCATGGACAGTTGCAAACCCATGGAGACACCTCTAGTGACCAACTGGAGGAAAGAGGATGCCACTTCAGGCGAGGAAGTGGATGCTACTATTTACTAGCAATTGGTTGGTTCACTAATGTATCCTGTGAATACACTACCATATATGTGCTATGCAGTCAACTGGATGAGCCAAGCTATGGTTAGGCCAACCAAATTATTTTGGAGGGAAGCTAAGCATGTTCTACGATACTTTAGAGGTACTACCCAATTTTTACTATGATACAAATAGACAAAGGGAGTGAAGATGTGTGGCTTCACAAATGCAGATTGGGTGGGAGTCCATCAAAATGAAAGAGTACATCAGGTGGAATTTTCAATGTTGGGTGTACAACTATTTCCTTGTAAAACAAGAAGTAAAGATATGTGGCACTCAACTCGGCAGAAGAAAAATACATGGCCGCCAGTCAAGAAACAAGTGAGGCAATCTGGATGATAAATATATGTGTTGGATTGTTTAGTCAGATGATGGATCCAATTGTGATCAACTGTGATAATCGTAGTTGCATCAAGCTCTTTGAAAATCTTGTTTTTCATGATCGATCCAAGCATATAGATATCTAGTATCACCATTTATAGGACTATGTTCAGAGGCAGATAATGTTTTTGTAGTACATTTTGATAGAGGAACAAGATGCTAATATTTTGATAAAGGCCTTGTCAAGAGGGAAGTTCGAGTTCCACATGTGCAGGATAAGGGTGGTTGATAATCCCTTTCTTGCTGAGAGAGAGTGTTGAATGCAGCAAGAAATTCTCAATTTGATTTTGCCTTGATTAAATTGAGAAAATTTGAATTTCCACATCAATAAATAACTTGGATAATTTTAAATTGTGTGACATGGCTTGTGTCACCCAATTTACTCAATAAATTCGAGTTGGAGGAGTTAGAGTTCAGTTCTACATGTGTGATTTCTATTTTTTTGCAATCAAGATTAGTTATCTCATGTTTTTTTCAGTTAAACTAGTTCCAACTTTTGGAGGAACTAGTGGAAGGTATGTTAAGAGGTGGGACTTCAGTCAAACTTAGTGATCATCGAGTTAACTGATGAATCAACCCAAAATAGCTAGTTCATGTAGAGAATTTGAGTTGCACAATTGAGGTGAATATTCCAAGGTAGTGTAACATCAGTTTTAGACTAGTATTGAGTGTACAGGCATTGCATGCATTCAGGTGATTAACCTAAAGGAATTGCACAATTTAATTGAGGGAATTTCCTAAATAATAGGGGCTAGTTCCTCAAGGAACAACACAAGGAAATAGGAGCTCAATCCGAGGCAAAATTTGACTAAGTATGGGTCAGAGGCCTTGAATGAGCAGATAGATAGGTTGTGCACTTGTAAGTTGAGCTTAGTTGAGAAAATAAATTGTAATACATCTATATTCATTTAATTAATGTAAGAGGAATTTAGGTTTTTAGTAGATTAATTTCCCTAGATAAAAATACTTGTTGCATGTGTGTTATTTATTCTCGCATGTATGAAATTTTTGTTCTAAATTGTGAATTAATGTCTGTGGAGCAGTAGTGTAAATATGTCTTTTGATTTTGCTTAAAACTTCATGAGAAGTTGAAAATATACAACCTAATTTATACAACTCCCTAATGTTTATGCGATAGAATGACCATTATTTTTCCTACATCTTAGAGCTTTTAACTCTAAGGGCCCCAGAGACGAAAGACCCTGTCCCTTGTTGTAGTTGCAGTAAAACAATTTCCTATGATTGTTTTATATAGGAATTACGATGTACAACAATATTAACATTCTTGGTCTTAAATGACCCAACCCACCTGATAGAATTGTATCCTTTCCAGACGAAGGTTTTGAAGTCTTGAGGTGGTAATGACCTCTTCCTCTACCCGAAATGTTGGACTTTGTTGTCCCCACTGATGATTGCATTGCATTCCCCCTTCAATGATGACTTTTTAGAGTCCAAAGGGGAGGAGGGCCCATTTGGAGAACCTTTTTTTCAAGTTAAGGGAAAGAGATTTTTGTCCTAATGTAGTAGTTATATCCCTACCTAAATTCCACTCTTTTAAGTTTTTGGAATTCAACATATGAGGATGTGACATGCCTTCGAATTTGAGAAATGTGAGCTCAATATGGGTCTCCTTTGTAACAAAAAAGTAAAGAGACATTGTTTCCATGCCTTCCAATAGTTCCTCACTATTGTTCATATTTGATGACGAGATGATTGCAAGATTTTCATCGAATCCATAATCCTACACTTTTGGATCTTAACAGACTAGGTCCCCTAAACTTCGTCACCATCCCATTTCTTTTGTTATTTTGGGGGACTCAGATTATTTTATGGTTCCTTATATGTACTCGTGCAAGTCCCATTAACATGATCCAAATGCCTATCTATACATGTTTTGGCTTCTATGAGGGGATATCACCTTTTTCTCTAGACCTACATCATGGAGGGATTTGTGCAATCCAATGCCACATGACCATGTTCATGGAACCTAACACATCGAAAGGGAAGTTTTTGGTAGGCCAAAATCTTCATTTGAACCTTGCTTTTCAAATTCCAAATCTATTATGTCAAAGATTCGCTCCCTTGTGTCTATTTCAACCAACAACCACACTAGTGCTCAATTTGGGAATGTTAGTAAAACTATTCATCCACCTTGATAGTTTTTCCAAAGTGGTCCTTTGACTGAGATAGGAAGTCCACCGTCCAAAGAGGAGGCCCATCAGATTTCATCCACATTGGAATTTTCTTGGTTCACGAGTAAAAATAGTTGCTCGGGTTTGAGGGTTAAATATCAATATTCCATAACCACATTGTCACAACCCAACTACACACGGTTACAAGTACTTTTGTATGCATCATGACCACTCAAGTGTGAAATATCTATTTTTTTTTAAACTACGTCAGTTTTGTGATGCGCCCTGTGTAATCTAATGCACCGGAAGCTAGTGGTTCTTATATCACACCAAATCCTATCAACTTTGTCTTATTTTAAAAAACACGATTTGTTTATAGGTGCACCTGGTGTCATATAATGCACTAGCTCACCTCTTCCAAATGACACCTTTAAATCATAGTAGTGCATTTAGCCTTACAAATCACACTTCCATAATTTAAAATTATATAAAAAAAAAAAATCCATGATGGTGTTGCACAATTAAATTCCTGATGCGTTTAATGGGATAAAGATACCAATGCGTTTATTTAGATAAACACACTAGTTATTAGAGTTTTGTTTGGCTGAAAATTATTTGATTTATTTGTAAAATATATTTAATGGCTTTTGTATTGAATGGTACAGGTTGTATATTGATAAAAAACATCTCATAAGGTGTCAAGTAACAAAAATATTGATTGACACAATGATAGCACATCAAGAAAAGTATAGAAGGCAAATTCTTTATAAATTCTTTACAAAATTAATATGTTTGAATTATATGCAAGTTTAACTAATATATATAAGTTGGTGTCTGTCATGCAAAACCACAAAATGAAGAAGGTTGATAAGGTTATTTCTAATCTAAGTGTAGAAGAGCGTAAAATACTAATAGAAAAATTGCAGAAGAATGAATCATGTGAATGAAAAAATACTATTCAATATGTGTTTTTTTTTGTTTTTTTTTTTTTTAGTAATAATATACTTAAGAATATTAGATAACATGTTTCAAACAATCTATTAATTCATATATGTTTAATTTTCTACAGGGAGAAACAATGAAGGAAACGATCAATGTCATTCTAAGAAAAGAAAAATTATAGAACATGTAAATGACGATAAATTGGTCCTTAGCTCATCTGAAGTGGTGTTCGAGGTTAATGAAAGGGAGATTTTTTTTTTACAAAACTATGAGGGATCTAGTGGAATGAGCGTATATACGTACTTTCCGTTTACAATAAAAAAATAAATTCAATGATTCTAAGAACCAAATAATATCTAAGCTAAAAGAAGCGTTTCCAAAGAAATGATCAATGAAACATGTCAAACTTGAAATATCAAAAATATACAACAACAACAAAAATCATTCAAAAGGTAAAATTTCTAATTAAAATGGTTATATATATAAACCATTCATTTATTAATATCGGTTTTGTTATATTTAGTTTTCATATATCATTATAAAAATAATTTATTATTTTTGTTTAGGAAGATTATGAAAATCCCAAATGATCCACGCGTTGATATGCGAAACATTCCAGTTGGAGTGTCTAAAAAGGTGTACAAAGAGATGGTCAAAGAAATGGACATAATTGCATCACAAGAGGAGCCAACTCAAAAAAATGTGCTTCAAATGTATGTAATCATGATTGACTTTGTACATATAAAAAAATTTAGCATTAAATATTATTTTTCAAGTATTTTCTTGCAAAAAAAGAAAATAAGATGGAACTAATTTAGCACATAAAACAGGACAAGGAATAAAAGGGTTGATTTAAAGTTTGTGAGTAATTGCTAATATTTCCTTATAACAACTCGAGGTTTAATTTTTGTATATTTTAAGTTTTTTTACAACAACCATCCTTGAATGTCTATGTTGGTAATTTAATTGTTCTTAAATTACTTTATTAATTGTAAACCAAGGTTCGTATACTTGTGAGATGTATGTGCACCATATATGTTAGGAATTCTATCTATGGATTGAATTATTCTAAGTATTAAATTATCTAAGTATTGTTAAATAATGAATCCATACAGGTGAGGATAGTTTTAAATAGAGGAGGAATGACCTGTTATAGAGTGGGTTCATAAAACTCTATAACAGGTCATTCCTTATCTAAGTATTGACAAATGTTTGAATGATATTTTAAGAGTAATCACACACAAATTCTTTCTATTCAAAGTTACATCAAAACCCAATTACTTAACTGAATTGAAATACATTGTTTGCAAAATTGAAAATCTATTTTAATTGCAAAATTCAAAACCTATTTTTACTTACATAAAAGGAAATGCTAATGCTAGATTGCAGGAAAAAGATTTTAATGCTACTTGCAGAATTGAAAACACAAAAACACTACTTTGCAAAAAGGAACCTTTACACTAATTTTATAAAAGGAAATTGCATAAAGAAAACTTAATTCCTAATTGCAGAAAGAAAAGAAATTAAGTACAATTGCAGAAATGAATGCTAATGAAACCATTGACAAAAGAAAAAATCAAATGAGAACTTGTAACAATAAATGATTACTGATGTGCACAATTAACTCTAAAATACATTTAGTTTTCCATCTATGATATTAACTAAGTAATGAAACTTAAAAGGAAATGCATATGAAAGTCAAAACATTTTTGGTAATTTTCCTTTATGAGCGCTCTAAAATCAAAATAACAAAGGATCAAAACATAACTCTAATGAAACTACTTTAGAAGAAAATAAACTTTAGAAAACTACCACACTATGAGAAAATAGAAAACACAACTAAATATTATTACAAATCTCTAGGGGGCCCTCTCATGAGTGTAAGTATACTACTGATCAACTGATTGGTTAGTCACACATTGAAAATAGAGGATTCTATTAATTCGAAACATAGTTCACTATACTGGAAATAAAACCACAATGTACTTAACTTATGAACTATCTTTTGGTTTTTCCCTGATGGATTTTATACAATTTTTCATTAAAACTAATTCATTCTTTACTGAGAAGAAAAATATTGTTCTGCCATCTAGGAAATATATTTAAACTAGAACTTTATCTCCTCATGATTTTCTACTGAAAGAGAAAATTATGAGGGATTCTTCTCAAATCATATTCTCGTTATTGAATAAGTATTTTTCATGCTTTCCTGATGTCTCCATGATATTCTACTTATTTTCGATTGACCACTGCATTACCATACTCAGATTTTAGCTATGAGTTTGCCTCTTAGTTCTCCTGATCTCTATATCCTGCCAAGTCATGCCAATATGTGGTTATCCATGTGAAAATGTTTCATATTCAGATACCCTTAATCCCTTTGCTGATTCATTGAAACCTGTATAATCATGGATATGCCTACGTAATTCAACATTAGTTGTGGAAAGATCAATATTTTGTAATTGTAGATGTGTTTTCATTATAATTCATAAAGAAACATAGATTCTAAAACATGGATGATTAATACCTTTTATAAGTTGAAATAACATTGAGTATGATGAGACTGCTACAACAATGGCCACGAAAAGATAAAGTAGAGGGAAAGAGATAGTAAAAAAGGAAATTATTTCAGGCTTTAACATTCCCCCATACCGAAGGACTTGCATGTCCTCATGCACCAAAAATTAAAAATTGGTTCTTATTTCTTCTTCAATGTATGATATCTAAAGCTTGTGCAAGCACATCCAGATTAGTGTTTTTCTTTATTTTTCTAATACTGAAGGTAGCACTTGGTCGTTTCATCAGATTTTTACTATGCAAACCCCTAATCTTATTCTTAAGGAACTTATTGTTTACTTTGAGTTTCTTATTTTTCTTATACCAATGGTAGAGATGTAAAAGTATGATATCATTTCGAGTTCTTAATATCTCATTTTGTACCTTCGTTGCTTCTCTTTCGTGTGTTAGATGTTTATTAATAACTTCTAGCTCATATACATCCTACTTCAAAGCATACTCAAGTATATGGTTTGACAAAGGAGTTTCATTAAATGAATTTTCTTGATTTTGAGAGGAACTTACCTTCTGTTTTGTTCTCTATTTCAGGGATTCCACATAGTCATAAATTTCTTGCTGAACTGGATCAATGTATGGTGTTTTTATTATCAGGTGCACTGTGTGAGGTGGTGCTATGTATCCTTCTTCTTTAGGATTGATCATTTATGGAGACTGTGTATTTAAGAGTTTTGGAATCCTTCTGCTTCTTCTCAATTTTACCTCTGATCCTTCAATGTATTGAATTTTTTGTTTTCTAACCTCTTGTTTTTTCTGCTTTGATTTTTCACTTTCTTTAGGTAGTGTTAGGACTCCATAATTCCACTAGGTTGAGAAGAGGAACCCAAAGGTAGCCACAAACCACTTTGAAATTGGAATCTAGCCCTTCTAGCTTCAGAGAGGGCTCTCTCTATCCAAATTATTAGTCACTTAGGTCTTAGTCTAGGTATGGAGATCATATGGGAATAATATTTAACAATTTTAGGGTAGGGAAGAAGGAAAATCCATTTGGAATATGGTCATCTAAAGTTGATTGATTTTCCAGTGAGAGGATGAAGAGATGAAGGATATTTCGATAGGGGAAAGGTAGGCAATCCTTTTGGTGTTTTAAGTTAAATTCAATGTAAAAGGGTGAGCAAAAGAATGGTGGAAAATGACATATAGAGCATCTAACTAAAGGCATTAAAGAAGAAAACATTAATTGTTTAGTAAGTTATAACATAACACTTTGGAGAGTGAGTTCTGAGATAAGTCATTGCTTAACCAAACATGAATACATACATTAAAGCATGAAAATGACAAGAGAGAAATATTACAACATAAGAAAGAACATTACCATTAGGAATTGACACATGAATCTTTGTAAAATCAGACCTCAGTCTTTTTCATTCATTGGAAAAATATTAGAAAAATACCATGCACGGTGTTTTTTCTCCTAACCCTAACCAACCAACCCTTTGTTTTATAAAAAATAGATAAAAAGAAATTAGTTCCCACATCTAGGAATTGACATCCCCAAAAATATTTGTGTTTCTGCCCTCAACATCGAATATAGAATTGTTTCTCTAGAAAAGAGAAAACTACATTGAATAAGGATTTTCTTGAAAAAATTGCACTAAATATATACATGGAAATGATGTTCGAATCTCCCAAAACACCTTAGGATATTTATCCAGAACATAAAAAAACAATAACATAAAGTTTTGATGTGAATTTTATAGTCAAAGGATTGATTGTGTGGAAGTGCAGCGCTAACGCTGCGCTACTTCCTCTTGCACTAGAAACACAACAATAGAAGCGTAACAAGTTGATGGTTTATATACATCTGATCACTTTTTGAACTACTCAATGACTAATTCATGTGGTAAATAACTTGTACATCATCAAATTCCATTTGAAAAGAATCCTTTCATCTTGCAAAATTTCTATCTTTCAAAAACACCACCTATAGTAAAAGCACAGTGCCTCATCGCAACAACTGATATTTTTTTAATATGTCCTAAATGGTGAACTAGATTGATCTTATTTTGTTCCATCAAGTTAATACCATCATAATTCTTCTTCACAAAAAAATTGATCTAAATCCAACTCACGGAGTTTGAGAAAATCCAAAAATGGTTGTATATGATCCTGGCTCATTTTTCAAAAAACATGAAGCATTTTGACCTAAAATTAAGTGATTTTATTCATCTCATCACCATGCATATCCTACAAAAACTTCATGGAAAATGGGTACAGGCTTTAAGAGATATGGTAAAACCGTTTGCAGCATTAATGCAACAAGAAAGCACAACAAGAAAGTGCAACGCATAAGGGGAATAGGTTTCTTGATATTCTAGGGAAACATCAACAATGTTCTAAGACTCCAGATCACTTATATTGAATTACTAGGCTCCAGGATATTGTTGGAAAGTGAAATTTTGAATGTTTGACATAGGTAAAAGAGAAAACACAACGACTATGTGAAAGCGCAACAAATTTTCCAGGCACAACAAAGAAAACACAACAAGCTAATCATTTGAAGTTTGCAAGGTAACATGAGTGTTTTATTCAACTGGTAAGGAAAAATTAGACAATATGCAAGATAAACCATCTAATAAAATGATGATTTGGAACCTAGAAGTGGTGATAACCCTTTGTGTTGAAGAAACATAATGACTGTCTCTAAGCATAGGGCCTCCCCTGCAAACTTAGCACAATGCACTTTAAACGATGTTTAGGAAGTGGAACCAAGAATGGATCTCGGTATTTTAGGTGCTAAACAATTTTTTTTAAATCCCAAGGTGCACAAACCTGACTTTCAAAGACAATCATTGTGATTTGGAGCCTTAATCATGAAATCACAACAACTGCAAGAAGCGCAATGCATGCCTCATAACCATTGTACTGGTGGTGATGTCATGGAATAATATGATTTGACAACCTAAATAACTATCCTGACCCCACTAATTTGTGCCAATGATGAGAATACATGACTCACTACGACCTCACTCATGATCTTGTATGAGACATCGACCATAGACTTACTTAACATCAATATTTAAGGAAATAAATAACTATATTTACATCGTATTTCACTCACTCTAACATAATTACATCAATAATAATACCTTACATTCTTTACAAAGACCAATAGATTGATCTCTAAGAGATCATAGAAAAACCTTTACGCATTTACCAAAATAAATTTAAAAGACTAAACTTGTTTTTGACTATTATAATATATGACACTAACAGGTAGATTAGAACTTAAGCTAGCTTTGTTTCTTCTAATACTCTATTTTTGATTTTTCTTCTTACATTTTTCAAAGTATAGAGAAAGCAGGGTGTCATCTTCAAATGAGTCTTCAGGCGCTTCTGTTTCATTATGTTCTATAATTTCTTCTTCCATTTTATCTTCAGGGTTAGGGTTTGATGTTGACCTTTACTGACTCCTTTTAACCCTCCTACTTGTTTCTTCTTCTCGAACGTCTATAAAGTTGTTACAAACCAAAAAATCGTACCAATTGCCTCCCTTATCTTCTAAATTTTCTTCCATGAGAATTTTGATCAATCCATGATGGTAGAGGGAATTATCAATAGATTTAGGTTGTCTCTGTATACTAGATGCTATCTTTCTAAGGCTTCGAAGTAAAAAATAAGGAAAATTGATTTCATTCCTGTCAATAAGATGCATCAAAAGTTGGGCATGGTAGAAAAACATAGTTTTGAACCATTCTTACAAGTTAAAAATTTTTGGATGAAAAACAATAAATTTCTCCATTTCTATTTGAGTACTATAATTGTAATTCCCTTTTTAAAGATGGATATATCCATACCTGGTTCTTTAAAGAAGTTTACCCAGTCATTCTCCTTGATTTCCATATTCTTGAACCAACTTTCTCTGTTTCTAGGAAATTCTATAGCTTTTGCCATGATAGACTCTGTCAAGATAAGCTTGATGTCTCTAATTTATGTCTTGACTACATCAAAAGCTCAAGAAAAATCTTTAATGACGTCTGTCTCATGCCCGTCAAAATTTTCAAAGAAAGTAAGCCACCCTACCTACAACAACTGATCTCTAACTCTCAGGTATGCTTGTAGAAACTTGATTCTGTTTGGTTTAGTCCAAATGATGATACCCATGGTGGAGAGAAGCCTCAGTCTTAAATTGTTTCCTTTCGACATGGATGATGGAGGATTAATACAAAATGAACAAAGTTGGCTGGTCAGGGTTTCAAAATGGAGTGAAATGGGATGAGGTTGAGTAAAATTATAGCGGAACAAGGCACTTATAGAGTATTAGTTTTGTGATCAGACTGCATTTTTTCATATGATCTCTAACAATTCTTAAATCCAGTTTCATAGGATTGGCGAAATATATGTAGAATTGATGTGACCAAGTGAGTAATGGTGATGGTGGGGTGTAAAAGTTATGATTTTTAGGCAACCTTATAAGGTTTTCTAATGGTTCAAGTTTCTCTTTAATCAAATCATGCCATGAATTAAAATCTAATTTCTTATATGAAAAATAATTCAACATCCTACATACCTTTGTTTTGTGAGTTCCTTTTATATTCCTTTGTGGTGGGCTTTCTGGTGTTGATGTTGATGTAGTATTTAGACTTGGATGTAGAATTGAATATCGACTACAGAATGACATAAATTCTGTTGTTGCTCATTTTGAAATTTTGTTGCCCTGATAAGAGAAAGGACTCTTTATTGCTATTGTTGCTTTGGTCATGAATGAAGAAAATTGGTATTCAGAAGTATTACTTTTCACTTGAATTTTATTAGAAAAAGAAGGATAAAAAGAAATAGGGACAAGAAAAGGGAATTATGAACTGCCAAGAAATCTTGGTTTTTAGTTAATATTTTTTGTAAAAATATGCCAACATAGTTTGTTTTCATGTTTATATATATGTTTTTTTATTTAATAAAAAAATTTACATTGAAATTGGAGAATAAGGAGAAGAATCTCTGTTCTTGACCAACTTGAATTCAAAATTCTCTTGCAAATATTTTACAAACGCTTCCTTTATTAGTGGTTTATGATACAAGACTTAATCTATGACCATTAACAAGGAAAATAACTTGTTCATTATCAATAGTTTTGATTTTGACTGCCCCGTTGTAAAAAATAATATCAATCTCATAAGGACCAAGCCAATGAGTTTGAAATTTCCCGTGAAAATATTTGAATTTGGAATAAAAAAGAAGAGTCTGGTCACCTTTCTTCAAATTTTTAGCTTTGATAAATTTGTCATGCCACTTTGATCTTTGTTTCTGAACCATATTGGTTCTTTGGATATCATCTTTTCGGATCTCATCTAGCTCATTCAATTGTGCTAGTCTATGTTTTAGAGCTTCTGATAGATCAAGGCCCAATTTAATTGTTGTTCTGAAAGTTTCCACTTGGAATTCAATTGGAAGAAAAACTTGCTTCCCATAGACAAGCTCATAAGGAGTATGTCTAGTTATGTTCCTCCATGTGGTTCAATATGCCCATAGTGCTTCTGGAAGCTTTTCTACCCAATCCTTCCTATGCAAATGCACAATCTTGGTAATAATTGCTTCAAGTACTTTGTTGGTCGATTCCACTTGTCCATTGGATTATGGATGATATGGAGTAGAGTTTTGATGCTTGATCTTATATTTCCCCATGATATTTTGCACCAACTTCGATGTGAATTGAGTACCTTGATCTATTATAATTTCACTTGAAACACCAAAATAGGTAAAAATATCCTAAAAAAGAAATGCAACTACAACATTTTCAATTGAAAATAAAAGAGGTTTATCTTCTACCCGTTTTGTAACATAATATGTGCAAGAAAATATGTACCTTTTCTATTTATATGGAGGATTTATTGGTGTTGGGATAGAATCCCTGGGGTAAAATTTTGTAATTAATTTTGTATACTTGTAAAGTCTCCTCGTTTTGAGGGAGTGGACCATGAAGGTCATAGGAGTCAAAATGGGCTTTAGTCCCATAGTTTGTTAGAAGACAAGGAGTTTTGTGACCTACCCATGGTCCACAAACCATGGTATTGTAAAAGGAAAAACTATATAAAGGAGTCACAGTGAGTTTAAGAAGTAATTAGATAATAGAAGATCATTGTATGGGCAAGTAAGATAAGGCAAGAAAGTATGTTTCCTGTACTTAGGCGAAGGGCAAGGATACTGCTGTTGAGTGTGCCAAAACCTTGGTAAGTCTATGGGCTAAGTGTGTGGGCCCCTGCAACTAAGTGCGTAGGGAAGAAGAGTCTGTAATAGAAAGAATACATCTAATAAAGATTGTTTTGAGCCATAATTATGTATCTGAGCATCTATATTTACTTATGCAATTTAAGCATATTCACTCTATTTTCTACATTTATATGAAGTAATGTTTAATTGATGCATGAAATTTAAAGACCTTCTCACTTACTTAATGTTATTAATGTTTAAAGCACTTCGCAAAGGTTTAGATTATGTTTATGCATGTTACTACAATTAGTTATTAAGATTCGTGAAGACCAAAATAAGACTTAGGAAACACATAAGCCCATCACATTGACCTTTGGATACAAAAACCTGGTTCTATCATCTAGGACTCATCCCCCAATACTTCTTCAAGTGACACTGTATCCTGTGCTACATGGGTTTTTGCCGAAAGGGCTAATAGCTAGGGTTTTGTCGGTTGGCGAAGCTAACTCTGAACCTACACCAGGACACCTCAAGCCAAAAAATGGTTCTATTGCCAGGACCAGGATCTATATGAGGGATGTGTGATAAGTGGTTCCCCACTAAGAAAGAGATTGAAAAGTGGATAGATCAGAAATTGCACATATTTGCAGCCTAGGAAAACAGGAATCCATGACTGTCAAAAGAAGAGTGGATGAATAGATACCTATTCACTAACGAACATGAGATATTCTTCTACTCTTTTCTGTGCGAATTGCACGAATGGTTGTCTAAATTGGTGAACAATCAGGTTCTGTGGAAGCTTGAAAACCTATTGTGTCGATCCTAGAACTAGTGAAGCACCTAAAAGCTTCAAAAAAAAAAAAAAAAAAATACTATCGATTACTAGATCGATAGTATTCTGGGAGGATTTGTTACTGAGGTCGCGTTTGATACATCCACCAGTTATAACAAAGCTGAGCGTGATTTTTTCCAAGGGGCCTAGAGGTAAGTCTTTGAAATCCTTGAAGACCTAGATTAAGATGATATTATGCGAAAAGTGGGTTATGCCTTTGAATTTATGTTTGGAACTACGCGAAGTGGAAGAGCATTCTAAGGAACCTAGATTCAAGTGTTGAATATAGTCCTATATTGGGATCATCTCATAGTGACGACGAAAGTAGTATTTTAAATACACCACGAGGTGCACTACAAACTATAAGTTAGAATATTGCGGGAATACCACATCCATCCACTCCACCTCCACCTCCACCTCCACCTCACACACATACACCTCCACCCCCACCTCCACCTCCATCATTTAACATGGAAAATGCAATGAGGATGACTTTGTTTAAGGGTGTGGGGACTGAAGACCCTGAACAATTTTGGTTTATAGTAGATGCTATATGGAAGGCACAACATATTACAAATGATGACATGATGAAAGCACAACTAGTTATAGTGTTAAAGGACAGAGCAATAAGATGGTATATTAATTTTTGTTCAGCTAAACCAAATGTGACTATGTAGGAAACATAAGAAGTGTTGAACAATGAGTTTAAGAAGCCTAAATCACAAGCCCAGTCAGTGAGGAAGTTTAAATAAAGCTAGCAGAGGGTAGATGCGTCTACATGGGACTTTGATCAAAGATTGAAGTGTCTGATCTAGCAGGCTAATATGAGGATCACAGATGATCAACATAGAGACTGGCACATTGCTTCGCTATTGCCTCATTTGAGATTGCCACTATTGGAACACAAAATAGGGATGCAAGTTGAAGCCTTGGAGATTTGCATGAGATTGGAGGTTTCAGCCATGCAGGATACAAATCTGGAAGTGAAATAGATTTAGTCATAGTTGGCTAACTTACTTATGGAGTTACAGAGCCTCAAGTAGGGAATGGAAGTCCAACCAGAGGTGCATGCAGAAGTCTGGTGCCTAAAATGCAAAGGCCATGGTCATGATAAGGACCATTTCTCGATTTATCAGAATTATCTTATTGGGGGATGTCTTGTCCCCTTGAAGCCAAAAGATACTGCTAGGCCAAGTGCATGAGTACCATTGTGGTGCGTTAAAAGTACAACAGTAGTTTTGTACCTTTTACAAATCCGTAGGTCATGATGAGTGAAATTGTTGAAGCTATGATTTGATGATTGAGAGGACCCCCACGTATAGGATGCAGACATAAAATTGGCCTCAAGATCAGGGCGCAACTATGACACGTAGAGGATTTCAAGGTCGAGGAAGAGGGCGAGGAGGAGGAGTTGGAAGGGGTCGTGAACAAATTTCCTGTTATAACTGTGGGGAAGTAGGTCATTTTGTGCGTGATTGTCAGAATCCAACACACCCCTCCTATCAGTATTGTAAGTAGTTTTTCTATGTCATAGAAGATTTCCCGATACTTATCATGAAGATGCAATAAAAGAAGACTCATAACCAGTTGCCTATGCACAACATCCAAATGATGAGGTCAAATCCTCAAGAAGATGAGCCTAGTGTCAATATCATTATGTGAAGTGATACAGATACTGGCGAAGATAAGGGGAAGCATACATAAGCATATGGATGGGTACACAAGGCTACTAAAAAGGAATTTGGGTTTGATTTAAGAAAAGTGAAGGAAACCTTTATGGAGGCTAAAAAGAGCTTCACAGAAGCTTCTACATCAAGAAGCCAAGAAAAATTTGGAGGAAGCGATAATGCGTAGGAAGAGGAACCTTCATTATTAGCATCATGTTTGAAGACTTGCATGAAGATTCTAAGGGATAGAAAGGTGGTAGAAGGGCTACAAGAGCTGGTAGATAATTGTACTGGAAAAATCAAATCCCTATCTGAACAACACACAATACGCAAGGTGGGAAAAATCAAGAAGCAAACCAGTTGCAAGATGACACTAATTGTGAAAATTGGAGAGTATGAGATGGATCAGGGAATTCTCAAATTGGGGTCAGATGTGAACATTTTTCCGAAACAAACTTGGGAGAGAATGGGGAGACCTGCACTACAGTGGTCTCCTATCCAGCTATGAATGACGAACCAACAAAAGATCATTCTTATGGGGTGCCTATATGGGGAAATGGTAGATATTGAAGGAGCAAGTGCCCTAGCTGATTTTGAAGTGATTGAGATTGTCGATGATAGCAAGCCATACCCTGTGCTACTTGGCATCGATTGGGCATTTGATATGGACACAGTTATCAATCTCAAAAATCATAGAATGATGTTTGAAAGAAAGGAGATCAAGGTTATTGTTCCATTGGATTTGACTAAGGGTGTGCGTTATACTGAACCAGTCTATGATTATGAAGAAGAGGATGATATTGATCATATCTACAAGATCATTGTTCAAGATGAAGACTAGAGAAACCCTACTTTGGATGAACAAATCACTTGGGATACTGATAGTTCTTGCACTTTGGATTCTGATGAGGAGCTTGAGCATTGGTAGAACTTATTACACGAAGTAATGGCGTTGCGCTATAACAGGCTTACAAAGTCATTTCGTTGTATATACATTGAGGTACGAAATTTACCTTATTATGATGGTTTAGAAGATGTTAAATTGTTTTTGGATAAGTTTGAAAGATATGTACCAGAGGAACATCCGTTCCAAGCTCTAGATATTGCGCTGCGAGCTACGCCTACCTGGTGGTGGGATACGCATAAGGACATCTTCGCCGATTGGAAGGAGTACCAAAGAATGATGAAGTTTGGATTTGGTTACGCAATACCCACATGGTGGAGAAATACACAGGGAGGACGATCCACATGATCATTTGGCATGATGGGTGAAAGTATGGGGAGAAGAACTGCAACCAAATTGAGTTCACATATTTTTTCATACTTTGGATACCATCCCAATGAACTGGTATTTGGAAACTGAGTTGCAACATAGGATTCCATAATGGAATGTCCTGAAGGAGAGCTTTTTGTTAAGTTTGAGCTTTGAAGATGAGTTTGAGTGTATAGATGAGGCACTCCAAGAAATCAAATCTGTGATATTCAAATTGCCTGAAGAGCTGGTTGAGTGGGTACAACCAGATTGGAGTATGTAGCTACACCATGTGCTTGAATGTTACAATGTGACTATAGAGGATGATGAAGAAGATCCCATAAACATCAATATTCCTTAGTCCGAAAGACAACACCAAGTCGAGGGACCTAAGGCGAAAATCCTTGATATATCAAAACCTTTAAGGACCAAGCAAGTGAGTATTGGATGAAAAGTGTAGTCGAAGTTTGCAAAGATATGCGACTATTGGGATGAAGATATGGTCAATAAAGTCGTGAAGCTGTTGCGCGAATTCAAGACTTACTTCCCACTAAGTTCTCTGATCTGAAAGGGATAATAGAGGATCTGAGCATCATGAAGATCAATTTGAAGCTAGACGTGAAGTTGGTAAATCAATTCCCCTACCAATTAAATCCCAAGTAAAAAGAAAAGGTGTGCAAGGAGTTGGATAAGATGCTAGAAGCTGGGATCATTGAACCTATAGAGGAATCAGATTGGGTGAGCTCCATTGTGGTTCAAGAAAAGAAGCAACGGGATGAAATTTGGATATGTGTAGGCCTGAGGAAGTTGAATGATGTGTGGATCCATGATCCATTCCCTACGCCATTTATAAATGAGGTATTGTATAATGTTGGAAGGCAGGAAGCCTACTCATTCAGAGATGGGTTCTCAGGGTACCATTGGATCAATATCACGCCAAAGGATTAGAGTAAGACCAATTTTGCGACTGAGTGGGGTTGTTTTCAATATATAGTGATGCCTTTTGGGCTGAAGAATGTGCCAACAATCTTCTCGTGAGTGGTAATTGTGGCCTTCAAGGAATTTATCCACAAATATTTGGAGGTATACTTTGATGACTAGACAATGTTTGCATTGGTAAGGCACCATGTTGCTAGTCTACGCCTCATGTTGGATACCTAGCAAAGACATCAAATAGCACTTAACTTGAAGAAGTGCATATTATGTGTACCTTATGGGATACTCTTAGGCTATGTGATTTGCAAGCAGGATTGATTTGGATAGGATCCCCTGGGGTAAAATTTTGTATACTTGTAAAGTCTCCGCATTTTGAGGGAGTGGAGTGCAAAGGTTATACGAGACAAAAGGGGCTTTAGTCCCTTAGTTTGTTTGAAGACAAGGATTTTTGTGACCCACCCATGGTATTATAAAATAAAAAACTATATAAAGGAATCATAACGAGTCTAAGAAGTAATTCGATAATAGAAGATCATTGTATGGGAAAGTAAGATAAGGCAGGAAAGTTTGTTTCCTGTACTTAGGCAAAGGGGAAGGCTCCTACTACTGAGTGCACAGAGACCTTTGTAAGTATGCAGGTTGAGTGCATAGGGAAGAAGGGTCTGTAATAAAAAGAATACATCTAATAAAGACTGATTTGAGCCATAATTGTGTATATGTGCATCTGTATTTACTTATGAAATTTATGTATGTTCGCTCTGTTATTTGCATTTATATGAAGTAATTTTTAATTGATTCATGAAAATAATAGATCTTCTCATTTACTTAATGTTATGAATGTTTAAAGCACTTCACGAAGGTTTAGATTATGTTTCTGGAAGTTACTGCAATTATCTGTTAGGGTTTGCGAAGACCGAAATAAGCCTTAGGAATCACATAAGTCCATCACACAAACCTCTGAATGCAGAAACCTAGTTCTGTCATCCCCAAATACTGCTTCAGGTGAGACTGCATCATGCACTACACATGTTGTTTTTGAAAGGGCCAATAGTTAGGGTTTTATTGGTTGGTGTAGTTAAATATGAACCTGGGTCAGGACCCCTCAAGGCAACAATTGCTCCAACAAAATATAGAGGACATTGTTCAAAAGGCCCTACAAGTACCTATGGCTATAGAGACATTTCATCTGATGGAATAGGCATCCCATTCTTTAACAACTATCACATATTTTGACATATTATTTGGCATCTTTGAAAATGGATGGCCAATAATATCCCAAAAGAAGGATTTTGGAAGCAATTCTTATGTCAAAAAAGTGTCCTCTACATGGATCATCATGACAAGTTTTCAAGATTTTAGGCACTTCATCTTCTCAAACACATCTTTAGATGATTAAATCAAGTCTAGTTTTGTACAATTCTCCATCTATCTAAGAATAAGGTGAATTGTTTTGATCACTTTTTTCTTTTCTCTAGTTGATGGTTATGGATATTACTTTCTTTTAGCTACATAATTATAAATATTTGGAAACCAAGGTGCTTAGTAGATACTAAAAAACTATATTCATCAAGAAAGTTATCTTTTATAGGAAAATCATCATTATTATTTTGCATTCTAGAAAGAAAATCAACAACTGTATTTTTATTTCCTCATCTGTCAAGAATAGTAATTTTTAATTCTTGTAACAATAACAACCATCTTGTAATTCTACCATTAGTAATTGGTTTTTTCATTAGATATCTAATGGGAGAATGATCTGTATGAATGAAATTTTCATAATGAGTGATATAAGGATGAAACTTATTAATGGCATGCACAACAACTAAAAAATCATTTTCTGTTACAATGTAATTTAACTATGCTAGAGTCCAATTTTTGCTTGTATAATAGATAGCATAAGGAGTTAAACGCTTTTGTCCCAACAAAACTCCTAGAGTCTTATTTGAAGCATTAGTAAAAATGTGGAAATGAAGAGACCAATTATGTCCCATTATAATTGGTGCTTCAGTAATCTTTTGTTTCAATGTCTCAAAATATTTTTGAAAATCAAATTTCCAAACAAGTTCACAATATTTTGTAAGGAGCTTAAAAAGCGGAGATGCTATTTTGTGAAATTTTTTATGAATCTTATATAACCAGTAAATCCGAGAAAACTTCTAACATCTCTTTGACAAATATGAATTGAAATTTTGGAAATTATTTCTAATTTATATGTATCCACTTTGATTTCATCACTTGAAATATGGTGGCCTAAAACAATCCCTTCACTAAACATAAAAAAAAAAAATTCTCACAAATTAATGAAATGTTTGCCTCATTACATCTGATATGAAAATTTTCCAAATTTTCAATAGCTTCCTCAAAAGTATCAGCATATATAGTAAATTTATCCATGTATACTTCCACACAATCATGAATTAGATCAGAAAAGATACCTAAAACCACTCTCTAAAATGTGGCAGGTGCATTACATGATCCAAAAGGAAGTACCCTATAGGAATATGTTCCCCATGGACATGTAAAATTAGTTTTATCTTGATCTTTTGGTACTGGTTGGATTTGGTTATATATGCTAAAACCATCTAAAAATGAAAAATACTTCTTCCATGCCAAGGTATCTAATACGTGATCTATAGAGGGTAGTGGAAAATGATATTTCAAAGTAAATTTGTTTAACTCCCTATAACCAATACACACTTTCCATTTTCCATTTTTCTTTGGAACAATCACTAAAGGTGACACCCATTGACTATATAATATTGGATAGATACGATTCACATTAAGTAACTTTTGTAATTCCACAACAATTTCTCTCAAATTAGGATTCATCCTTCTCTAAGGTTGTCTAACTCGTTTAGCATTTTCCTAAATCTAAACATGACACATACAAGTTTTAGGATCAATTCATTTCATATCAGAGTACTCCCATGCATAAGAAGAAGAGTGTTTCTATAACATGTATATCAATTTCCTCTTTTGAAATTATTCCAAATTATTATTAATATTCAATGTTTTATCTAGAAAATTTTTTACTTGAGAATTGCCAAATTTTTCCATAGAATATAAAGCCATTGGGTGAGATGAAAAATATTCAATATTGCATTACTTTGAAAACTTTGATCTTGGTCACAATATGAAGAAGAATAGTTACTATTCATTAAATTTATCAATTTATATTCTTCATATAATTGTGAAAGAGTGAAAACTGGTTGCATATCATCAAAGTCTTCATTGTCATCATCTATCCAAATTTCACTTTCTACTTTAGCTATTGTTTCTGCAGGAGGATACAATGTAAATTTCTTAGTGGAATTCCCATCAAATATATACATATCATGAGATATACAACTTATGAATGCATCAGTTGTAGCTAGCCAAGGTATACCAAGGATCAATGGATGGCCTCCTAAATTATTATTGGGAGTTAAAATCATGCAATCTACAGGATATTCCCAAGAATCGAGAGGAACAAACACATCTTCTAATACTCCATCTAGTTTGGTAATAGATCTATTTGCTAATTGTAATAATGTATGGTTATATTGAAAATTAAGAAGCTTAAGTTGCTCCATTTTGTGTTTACTCATAATATTGGTGGTTGCTCCTAGATTAATTAGAGTGTTTGGAATTTCAATACCATTGATGTGAATTTTTGCAATGGGACTATGAGGATCTGAATATTTTTGAACAATAGGTTTCCCCATGATGATATCAAAATTTTTTCCTACCAATTGGATCTTTTTAACATTTTTTTTTTTCTTCTCGATTTTCTAATGCACAACTCCTTAATAGTTTTTTCCAATATTTTTAGAGCTTGGAGTAAAGGAAAATTGATGAAAATATTCTTAAGTTCATCTAGCATATCATAGTCTAGTGAAATTTTTTTCCTTTCTATTCCTTTATCAATTTTGAGCCTTTAAGGAAAATGTGTATCTTGAAAAGAAATAGAAGGTTGTTCTACTAGAGGAACTGCAGGAGATTGGTTTGTTTTCTCATCCTTTTATTGTATAGGAAGATATTCCTTTGGAGGAATATTTTCTTGGTCAAGATTTGTATCTTTCTCATGAACTTCATCCTCTTTAGATTTTTGGATGGTAATTGTTGGTGACTTATTTTGCAAAATCCTACTAGATCTAAGTTGAGCATCATTTATACCTAATGGGGTAATCATACAAGCTTGAATTTTTTTTCCTTCAACACTATAAATAACTTGTTGATTCTTATTGATTGGATTCAGAAGCGGTTGAGCAGGTAGTTGATTGGGTTGTTGAGGAAATGGTAATGAAAGTTGTTGATTTGGATTTTGAAATTGAGGGGGTTGGGTTGGTTGAGGAGGATAATATTGTGGTGGAAAAGAAGGATAAGGTTGTTGGAATTGAGGATACTGAGGATATTTTCCATAAGTATTTTTCCAACCTTGTGCCCAAGATGGATTTTGAGATTGTGGGGGTCAAGGTTTCCAATGCATGGGTGTAGTCCAATTGTTCTCTGGTCGTGCATACCATTGTAGAATCATATTTGAATTTTTGTTTTGCCATGGTTTTTAGCAATAAAACATAGTTGTTCCATCTTCATCTTGAAAAACAACTTTAAGACCAGGGATTGAGGGGAATTCCTTTGTATTATGATTTTCATCACATACAACACAAATTTCTATACTATCAAGGGGAAATCATCTCAAGGCATGTTTCTTCCTACATCTAGGATAGAAATAGATAATGCAACATTCTCATCATTTTCCTTTTTTTATATCTAATTGTTCACTAAGACTCCCAAGGATACATGTTTTGAAATTGTTAAGAGAAATGCCTATTTCATTTCTACTTGTTGTTCCATTTGCAGATTTACTAATTCTCGACATCATAGTATCTCTTTGATTTTTACTAGTTCTAGGCTTACCCCTTGAAATATGTTTACAAAAATCACAAATTTCTCCAAATGAAAGTTGTGAAACATCTCCCTTGCCCATTGAATTAAGAAGGTTAATCCATTCATCTCTGATGGATTTTAGCAAGAGAGATTTTAACATTCCATCATCTAAATTATGCATCTTATCCCTTTTAATATTGTAAGCAAATATTTCAACTAGGTCTTCAAGGCATTCATCCTCTTTTTGCATCATCTTAAAGACTTCATCCTTAAGGTTATGGGGTATGCAATAATACTTATATTTTTCTAAGAACACATTTTTCATTTCTTCCCATGTTCTAATAGTATATGTTCCTAATCCCAAGAACCATATAAGTGCTCCATATTTAAGAGTAGTTGGAAATAATTTCAATTTTTTAGGATCAAGTAAGTAGTCATAAGATCTACATAAAAATTCAAACTCAAAAAGAAATGTTTCAGGGTCCTCATCAAACCATGGAAATTAGGAAGGATAGAGGGTGATATGTTCTTCATTATGGCTATGGTATCTTCATAAAAAATGGGAAATCCTTAAGGATCGAGTTCTCCCCTACCACCTCTACCACATCGACCTCGATCTCCTCCTCTATTTCCTCTACCTCTTCCACCTCCAATCCTAATTTCACCATTTACATTGTTTATTTCTGCTTCTCCTTCCCATGCCATTGTAGATTCCTCAGAGCTAATATAATGTTCTATGATAGGATTGCATAGCTCTTCTTTCGGTTCATCTACTAATGGTATATTGTAATAAGTTTCTTCTTCTTCCTCTTCACTAGGAACCTCTAGTTCTTGTCCTAAACATTTCTCTCCTGTCAAATAGAGAAAAATTACTCTTGTTAGGGATGTAGGTTCTTCAACTACAACTTTGGTAGAGGAATTTGGTGAATCTTTTGGCTGGATTTCAGATCTATGCACCTCAGGAAATCTATGTCTACCTGCCAATGATGGAATGTGAGTATGAATTGATGGTGTGGAACTATGAGGTCTAATGGGGGTGAGTGGTGATGTTGGAATTGGAATTCTACCCCTAGAATCGGTTTCTCTATGCATAAACTATTTTTACCATGATTTAATTATGCATCTACAAAATTGAATGCACCTAAAATGATATGTAAACCAAGAATGGAATCTTATATACATCTCCCTGAAAATGATGCCAAAATGTTGGGTAACTTAAATTACTTCATTAACTTTCAACCAAGGTTCATGTACGTGTGAGATGTATGTGTATAATATATGCTATGAATTCTATCTATGGATTGAATTATTCTAAGTATGAAAATTATCCTAACTGTGGAATTTTTTTAATGATATTTAGAAAGTAATCATGCACAATTTATTTCTATTCAAAGTTACATCAAAACCCAATCAATTAACTAAATTGAAATAAATTTCTTGTAGGATTGAAAATCTATTTTAATAATTGTAGAATTCAAAACCTATTTCTACTTGCATAAAAGGAAATGTTAACACTAGATTGCAAGAAAAAGATTTTAATGCTACTTGCATAATTGAAAAAACTACAACACTACTTTCTAGAAAGGAACCATTGCACCAATTCCATAAAAGGAAATTGCATAAAGAAAACTTAATTCCTAATTGTTGAAAGAAAATAAATTAACTACAATTGCATAAAGGAATGCTAATGAAACTATTGACAAAAGAAAAAATCAAATGAGAACTTGTAACTCTAAATGACTATTGATGTGCACAATTAAATCTAAAAGAAATTTCTTTTTCCATCTATGAAATTGACTGAGTAATGAAACTTAAAAAGAAATGCATATGAAAACAAAATATTTTTGGTAATTTTCCTTTATGAGTGATTTGAAATCAAAATAAAAAATGATCAAAACATAACTATAATGAAACTACTTTAGAAGAAAAGAAACTTCAGAAAATTGTCACACTATGAGAAAATAGAAACAAAACTAAATATTCTTACAACTCGCTAAGGGGCCCTACCGTGAGTGTAAGTCTATTACTCATCAACTATTTCTTAGTCATGCATTGAAAACAAAGGATTCTATTAATTCGGAACATGGTTCACAATATTAGAAATAAAACCACATCGTACTTAAATTCTAAATTGTCATTTGGGTTTCACCTTATGGATTTTATACAATTTTTCATTAAAACTAATTCGAGGGTTCTATGCTAATAAGAAATAAAATTGTTCCGCCATCTATGAAATAGATTTAAGCTAGAAGTTTTTCTCCTCATGATTTTCTACTGAAAGATAAAATTATGAGGGATTTTTCTCGAATCATATTGTCATGATTGAGAAGGTATTTTTCATGCTTGCCCAATGTCGTCATGATCTTCTACTTATCTTTGCTTGACTGTTGCACTGCCATACTCAGAGTTTGACTCATAGTTATCCTGATCTCTATAGCCTGCCAAGTCATGCCGATAGGTCGTCATCCATGTGGTGAACATTTGTTATCTTTAGATACCCTTCATCCCTTTGCTGATGCATTACAATCTATCTAATCATGGATATGGATGTAAAATTCAACATTAGCTACAAAATGATCAAGATTCTTTAATTGTATAGATGTTTTTCATTATAATTCATAAACAAACATAAATTCTAAAACATGGGTGATTAGTACCTTTTATAAGATGAAACAAACTTGAGTATGTTTAGACTGCTACAAAAAATGACCACAAAAAGATAAAGGAGAGAGAAAGAGATAGTAAAGAAGGAAACAATTTCAGACTTCAACAGACTTCACATAGGTGCTAACATACAAAGAAGAACCATCGGAAGAATTGGTTGACATTGGTTTAAATAAGGGTTGTGAGTATATGTTGGCATATCAAAATTTAATTTTGGAATTTGCATGTATCTATGTTGTTTTACTTCCCTGATTTTATAATTAATAGACTAAAATAATCGTTTATACTAAATATATGATTTATAATGGGGTTTAAAACATGCAGGAAACGAAGTATGGAACTACACCAGCGGAAGAATTATTGCAACAAGGCATGAGACCTGGTTTTGAAACCATGTGCATAGTTTAGGAGTCACTTTATGTTATGGTACATTTCTATTTGATTTACATTGATGTTTATTATTTATTTCAATTTTCATTATTTTCACCAATGTAGATACACTCACTACACTTTATTTCTATGTTTGCTGATGGAACAAGATCAAGATGATGAAAAAATTGATGCAATCAACAAAAAATTCCTCCAAATAACCTAATTCATGAAAGTAGCTTGAGCACTGACAACAATTCCAGTGAAGAATGATGATCTATTTGGATATTAATGCAACTCGTTTTATTTTTTGAAATAATTGTCTGTGAAAATAAAACATTTTGTTTAATGTAATGGACATAGTGTCCCATTGAAAGACAAGGGATTACCAATAACAATCCCATTTTTTATGACAAATATCTTCTTATTGATATGTAATAAAATACATTTTAATTTATTCTATTGTGTTATCTAATGTCATTGTGAAATGTTACACCACTTTTTAAATATATGGATGATCAGATATTATAATGAAGAGATGAAAAAATTGATAATATAAAAAATTTAACCAAACATCATATACAAATTCACTAAGAAAATTTTAATTTATACGAATATTGTTATAAGATATATGTAAATTTTTTGATGAATAATGAATTTTAAAAATTAAAATAATTTCATTGTCACACGTCAATGTTTCCAAAAAAAAATAAAAAAATCTCATACAAAATCCAGTGCATCTATAACATAAAAACATATCGGTGCGTTATGTTATATAAAAGCACCATGACAACATATTTTTGCATGGCCAGTGCCTTTTTAGAAAACTATAGCACCAGGGCATTTAATTCTTCAAGCACCAATATTGTTTCAAATTAATGCCCTTGTAAATTTAAATTCTTAATGCACCAATGCTTTCATAGAAATAAAACCTTGGTCCTACAAAATATTATTTCTATCCCCAGTGCATTATGAACACTAACAACATTGTTCCTTTTATATAACTAATGCATTGAGGCGTTTATACAAACTATATGCATCAGTGTTGAAAGTTTAAACAAAAGCACCAGAACAACAATTATTTTTGTGTGCTCCAGTGTTGTTTCTTAAGAGAATGCCCTGGGGATTTTTTTATCTATTAGCACCGATGTGGTATATATTACGCACTAGTGTTATTTTCATTCAGTTACTCGGTGATTTTAGTTATGTATTCTTTTTTATACATTTATATATATAGTGCACCAGTGTTACTTGTTCCATGAAGCATGCCACCAAAAAACATCCGCTAGAACCTTGGGCCACCCAATGTTTTGTAGTTGTGATGAAGTTATTTAAAAATCTACGCTAAAACATCTGCTATCACAAACAAATGTATTAGCGCATGTTTTTTGGCAATTTTTGCCAATTTTATAACACTAAAAACCCTCTGTTATAACCTCCACTAGAAAGTATTTTCCTTGTAGTGAAGATAGTGAAGTCAAGGAGAAAGAAGATAGAAGAAGAGGAAGAAAAAATTTAAGTTCTTGGGCATCTGTTTTTCACATGTGCAAATTTTTATAGGGTTTCTGGGAAAGGGTTTGGGGCCAAAATTTCTGAAGTAGCTACAACTCTAAAATTCTGGTTTGAAGCTGCATTTGAGACACTGAAACTTGGAGACTTTAGCAAAGTTCATATACTTGAAGGAAGGGATGACTTGGTGATTGGAGGACGTCTTTGTCTAGGGAAAAGGGGTCTTGGATTGTCTCATTTTGAATCTACTAGTGGAAGAGTTTGATTGGGTTTTCCCTTAGAAGAGGGGTTTTTCTCTGACTGAGTGCCTATTTCTTGTGTTCCTTATTCTTGTGATATTCATGCACTTTTGATTTGGTAATTGCTTGATGAAAAATAATATAACTAAGAAGTAAAATAAGTCAATACACATCATAAGTAATTATCAAGAAAAGAGGAATCAAACCATAATATCTACATGCATTGATTTCTCAATACATGTTAGGCCCACTCAAGTTGTACAACAAATTAAGATATATATATATATATATATATAATCTAAGGCAGTATATATTGTTTATAATTGCAATATATGTTTCCCAAGTGGTATGTCAATAAATGTTCAACAGATTAAAAGGCAACATTTGAATGGATATCCCAAGGAAGTTCTTCGTAATGGCGCACTATTGGTCTTTTATAAACAATTTGTTTATCTACTTCATATGTGTTAAAGTTGTGTCACAACTAGTCAATCAATGTTTGTAGGTGTTTTTTGAAATGGTTTAGGTTTGTACGGTCTAGATAGTCTGATTTACCCCTTTGGGAAATCTCATGGTTAACATCTCTTTGTCATGAACTCAATTTTCTACTGTTAAACCTTGGTTTCCTTCTTGGGAAGGGAATGTAAACTTTGAATCCACATGGTCCATTTGGCAACTAGGATTGTCGATATGTAATTACTTACATTTTGTAAATAAAATTACTTAAAAAGAAATTGCATATAGTGTCATAAAAATAATACCATTTATAAATATATATAAATGCATAATGTTTTATTTTTCATAAACACAACTATATATAAATATAAAATATATCATTTATATAATATATAATATATATATATATGAAGAGAGTCCAAGTTATCAGTCTAATTCCCTGGTGAACAGATTGTTCCACTAGAAAAAGGTTGTATAACCTGAGGATGAAGGATGGAGACTAGTGACACAGAATTTTAACATTTTAAATATTGTGATAAGTCAACTATTATATGTTGATATTAATATTTTAGATGAAGATAAGTGCATCAATTCATTATTTTATCTACTAGACTCCTGGAATAGTCTGGGTGTTTCCATAGGTAGTATTGCGACTACTTTAAGTTTGAATGAAATAGTATCATCCTTGTTATTGGAGCAGATGAAATGAAAAAAATGGAAAGCCAAAATAGAGATGCCTTCTTAGTAAAAGGATGCTCTCTAAATAGAAATAAAAAAAAAGTCCTCAAGTGGGAGATCTAAATATAAAGGAATATATAAATCTCCAATTCTTTTTTTTAAAGATACATTGAGATGCGAAAAAGAAGGGGATTTGCAAGAAAGACTATATATCCAAAATTTTAGAGAAAGGGAAGGGATCCGATGATGCTCCTTCTGTACAAGATAAAGCCTCCTAGTGTTGTGTACTTTTCTTCTTCAAGTAAATGTGTAGATCATGAGGTATGGTTGGTTGACTTAGGGGCATCCTTTCATATGAATCTTCACACATAGTGGTTTTGAGGATACAAAAGATATGATGGTGGTGATGTTTTCCTACGATATGGATTTGCATCTGAAATAATAGGACAAGGAAAATTCATATTGAAGCTCATGGTTGGAAGAATTAGAACATTCCTTGGTCTTCTGCACATCGTAGGATTACCCAATTTGTTTACATTTTACAAGCTAGATGAGTGATTCAAGTGTAAAAACAGTGTTTGAAAAGGATAATTGCAGGATGGTATGAGGAGAAATGGTATTTTTGAAGGAAGTTTAGATTGGAACTCTATATAATCTATTGAGAATAACGACTAGTGATGGATACAACAATGTCATTTCTTATGGGAGTGGAGATGAAGAAGGAAAAACTCAAAAATTCTCTGGAGAAAAGACTATGTTGTGCATCAAAGACCGGGACATATTAGAGAGAAGGGCCTTCAAGTAATACATGGTAATGGTATGGTAGAAGACATGTCTCATTACTTTGTAGATTTTGATTTTAGTGAACATTGTTTATATGGGAAGTAGAATCAGGAAATATTCTTCTCCAAGGCTACAAGGGTAGATGGGATATTATAGTTGATGCACAATAATGTGTTTGGACTTGTGTCACTTCCATCACTTGGTAAATCTATGTACTACATCTCATTTATAGATGAATTATTGAGGAATGAATGGATTTATTTCCACAATAATAAGTATGAAGTCTTTGAAAAATTCAAAGAGTTTAAGGCTCTTTTGGAAAGTCAGATATAGAAGAAACTTAAGGTGTCAAGGACAGATAATGGTGGAGAATTTTATAAGAAAAAATTCAAATAATTATGTAAGAATAGCAATATGGATGAGATGGCAAGATCTAGTGTATTCAGAAAGGTGAGGGTTTACAGCTCTACCATTTTTTGCAAATCTGGTACTTGTTGTATCAAATACTCGATTGATGAAAATTTTGGTTATGCATTAGAGGTTAGTATTAAGATGATCTATGGATCTCTTCCTCTAACTGAAGTATCTTCCTCTAACTGAAGTATTTATGGGCCCCGACTCTTATCTATCTATAGAGCCAAGATCCTGAGACATAGATCTACATATTTCTTTACCCAACATTCGATATCCTTCCCTAAAGATGCATACAAAAGTTAGATCTATCCACGGATGCGACTCATATTTGGACGATGAGGGATCTGATAGAATAATGCATTGTTGGATCTACACACTTGAATCACATCTACTTGAAGTGATATTTGGTGCTTGATGATGTTTAAAGGAACCCACGAAGTTGAGCTTCTCAAATCCATATATGGGTAGCAAAAGCCCCAATAACTTGGAAATATCCTTAGAGGTGGACTCTTGCATTGATATTACTACCGAAGGAAAAGACTCCCAATTTGTTTACATCTTGCATAGATCTAGCCAAACGAAGAAGGAGGGTCTATAATAGTCTTCATTTCTCTTGTAAAACCCACAAATCTCAGCATCTAACCTAGGATCTCTCGATATCTATGTGAAAATAATATCCGACAAAGTGAATATCACCAGATCCACATCCTCTACAAGGTCTACACCCACAAATGGGAATATCCCATTTTACTTATCAGATCCTTGTGCGAGGTTTGTAACATAGGACCTCTGGTTACAATATTTAAACCAGATTTATGATCTCTTTCTCTTTAATGGCATTGGGATAGTAGCAGGAGGTTCTTTATATGGTTGTTTTGGGGTTGCAGTATACGATCAACTGTGGGAAATGAGCAATAGGCTCCTTGATAGTACCTTTCTTGCTAGAACCAAATTTTCCCCCAAGTACAAATAATAATCTCCCAAATAAGGAAGTGTCCACCTTTTTACCAGATCTATGTAAAGGATCGGTAGTCTGATATGTTCATTCTCCTTTGCATCAGCCCTAGGATCATTGCCTTGGGGATACATACAACATACGACAATGGGTGCAACAAGACAGGGACGATAATGTCCTTGACATTCAACATGCAAAAAAGACAAGCCGAGATTTATGTCCAATGGAGAACATATCAAGGATGGATCTTGAACTTACCACATCAAACCCACCTGTAGGAACGTCAATTCATCTCTTTATCATATCACTTGAAGGGAAGTATGTTTTCCTACAGGTCAGGAGTTGGGAATCCATAAAAGCACTCAAACAAATGATTCAATAAAAAATGGGTATACCAACTAGATTTCAAACTTTGACTCATGTTGGGAAAATTTTGTAGGAGGAATACAACCTATAGGATTATAACATTGGTGGCGACACAACCATCTTCCTTAATACAAGACTTCTAGGAGGTTGTCCTAGGACAAGCTCAAAAGGCCTAGCTTCTTTCAAAGATGCAGTCAAAGGGAAGATGGAGACACAAAAACAACCAGAACAATGTCCCACTATTCTTGGTCCCTACATTGTGGAGTAGATGACCCAGGTTCCTGCATTGACAATTACATTGCCCTAGGTAAACGAGATTCATGACAAATTTAGTTCAAAATTTGTGACATGCAGATTCAATGGGTTCTGGCCCGAATCAGAGGCCCTACATCAATGTATTTTTTCCACATGGAAAAAAAACTATGACAAAGGATTCTTTATTGTCAAGTTTGACACATCAAAATATAAGGAATATGCAATACATGAGGGACCACGGTTTTGGGACAATGTAGGTCTATTCAGGGCACCATGGTTTCCAGGTTTTTATGAAAATACTATGGTGGTTTCCAAAATTGCAGTGTGGGTAAGGTTACATAATCTACCCCTACATTTTTCGCATCATAAAGTATTAACATGCTTTGGGAATTCCCTTGGGAAATTTTTAGAAATAGATGCAGATAAATTCACAAAGGATATCTTCACCTTTTCCAGAATCTGTGTGGAGGTAGACCTAAGTAAGGGATTACCAGATCACATCATGTTATATCACAACAACCGGAAGTTGTCCTATCCCCTTGACTATGAAAATATGACCTTCAGATGTCGTATATGTCTTTAAATTGGTCGCCTTCAAAGTATTTATCTACAAAACAAAAAAGAAAGAAAAAAAAGGCAATCACCAAACCAAAGGATGTAAACTTTCAATATCACAGGCAACTAAAATAGAAGAAGAGGAAACTACAAACAATACCAACAATAACAATGCTCAGAATTCCCAGGACACCACGCATAAGGACATGTCAAAACACATCTCAACATTAGTTCTAGTACCTTCTAAACAACAACAACAGATTATGATGACTACCTCCAAAAAAGAAGCAATTGGTACCAAACGCACCCATACATCAAAGGGCTCAGAATTTGACAAAGAAATCCTATCAAATACAAATGAATCTAAAAGGACCATTGTATCATCCACACCCAATACTAGTGCTTGGCTAAAAATGGAAAAAAATAAAGGTCGAAAAGAGTAGAATAGGGTAATTCTCTGATGAGTTCTTATTGATCTTGGTCAACAAGATCCGTCATGAAGCATATTCTTTGAGCATCTACTATATGTAATTTTTTTCACTTCATTTTGAATAAAATTGCAATTTTTCCTTGTGAAAAACAAGAATTGTAGTATGGAAATGTAGAATAATACCCCATACACCCCTATTGTCGCCACTGCAACAGCCTCCAAAAATTTCACTACTTTAAAATTTTGGAGCTTACTTCACCATCGCATTTATTGTTTCCTTTATCATTAAGTGTTGTCCCATGCCATTCTATATGTCTCAAGTGTTCTTGAATGTTCTCAAGTGTTGCCACATTTATTATAACATCTTTAAGTGCATTCCATGGTTGTAACATTGTTGTTGTTGTAAAACGATACTTTTTTATTGTAGTCGCATACACTTTAGCTATTGAACTTGGGGAATGCATGCAAAGTGAAATTTCGATGTATAATTATCATTTTTCAAGCGTATATAGGTTTTATTTAATAGTTGGTATGTGTGCCCATTTCCCTATATCTCAGACTTAGATAATTTTTGGTTCCAAATCAAACCAATCAAGGCAAAGAGCACACGAGCACACTATGAATCCTTTATTAGGAATCCTTCATTGTTTGGAAGTGCACCATGCACCCCCAAAGAACAAAAAGTGCACTCCTTAAGCCATTTCCCTTCCTTATTTCAAATTGCACCCTTCAAGAAACCAAGTCTTCCTTTGAGCACAGTCCTTTGACTCAAAGAAGTGCACCCTCCTTGATTGCATGAGAAAACCATAAAGGCCTTAAGCTTCACTCTTCAACCTTCCCCAATGTGTCATTCACCCTCCTGACCCTTTGAGCACATGAGCACACTCCGAAGGAACAAAGGTTCTCCCTTCAACATTCAGACCTGTGCCATGTACTCTTCTAGGTATCTTGAGCACATGAAATCACCCTGAAGGCCCTAATCCTTTATCTTTCAACCTTGAGGAGTGTTCCATGTTCCCTCCTTCTCTCCCTTGAGCACACAATGCAATTGGGAAACTTGAAGCCTTCCCTTTCATCCTTCGTACTTGTGCCATGCACCCTACCTTGACTTCATGTCTCTTTTGAGTGGATGAGTGCATGCCAAAGCCCTAAATTCCCCCCCCCTTCAACCCTTCAGCCTTTCAAAGTGTGCCCTTGTGCCCAAATCTCCTCTTTATATTTTCAAAGTGCATTGTTAAGGCACAAACATAAAATATGCTTGAAACATGTTATACTAGGAGATTCTTAGGATGATAGTTGCGTGTCATCATTAATTGCAGATATAGATATTCTAGGAACATGGAAAGCACACATGAGGAAGATTGGGCAAAGAGGGAAAACAAAGGAAGCATTGAAGAACAAATAATGCATGTAAATATTGATGATCAAAGAACCCTGAATAATCCATTATATCAAAGACCCTTTGTAGTATGAAGACATCGATGATCAAATTTACATGAATAATGAAAACACAAGTGACAACCACACCACCACTAAAGAAATTCCATGTCATCAATAATTGTTAGTCCTAGTCATCAAAGATAGTGACATGTCATGTTTTCATCACATGATGATTTGGAAGTTATGATGTAATGTTGTAATCATTGTAAAGACAAATAAGTAGAAGTCCAAGAGTCATGTATGGACAAAAGAGTCATGGAAATCCAAAAGACATGTAATATTAAAAGTTATATGTAATTCCAAAAGTCATTTGGAAGTCTAAAGGTTATAGAAGTCCAAAGGTCATTAGGAGTTGGAAAGTCAAGAGTCATGGGGATGTGAAAGGTCATGCCTCAAGTTATAAAAGGATCCTCATTTATCATGTAAAGGAATTTTAACCTTGGCTTATCCCACAAGGCATTAGGAAGACTGTTACACTGAAATTTGTCACCATGACTATATGCAGTTAATATGGCTCCATCAATAGTCATATTATCCTCCTTGTCAAGCCTAATACCTCTGCTCTTCATGTCAAACTTCAAAA
>APFE030361136.1:0-18726 GCA_000404065.3 Pinus taeda
TTTAATACTAAAGGTTTTAAATATTTGAAAATACATTTTATAGTGAATTACTAGTGTGTTTACATCTTTTTGTTATGGGGAGTGAGACAATTTATCGTATTTTAGTTATTGGATTTGTGTGTTTAAAATTTTTTAGTATAGCATTTTCTTTCCAAAATAACATGCACACTTTAGTTTGTATGGTTTGAAGTGTAGAAAGAATTTTGATTGTATTTTGCTTCTTGCTTGGCCTTTCTCTTCTTCTTCGTTTGTAGGTTTAGATATATTTTCTTAATCTTTTTTTCGATTTTATACAATATTTAACAACTAAGTTCATCTCAGAAGAATGGAAATTCATGTTTAAAAGAATGTATTCCTTAGATGAAACTATTCTCCAAACTTGCATCCTTGTATTTTTCAAAGAACTATAATTTATCTAAAGCAATATATGATTTAAAATATTATTCCTTTTCAGTGAACCATAGATTATGTACTTGACATATATAAATGTATTTGCATGTTATGCATCTCGACTATAGAGTATATTCATTGTCATTTTGAGAACAATTTTGTATTTATACATAAAGTGATGTCTATTAAAAATTTCATTGTTTACATCGTCTTTACCCATGGGTTTATGTTGTATTTCACATCAGTACCATATAACAAGAATCAACTCAACAAGACTACACCCACCATAATAAGAACTTTTACCAGTTTTTTTTTAGTAGTGCAACCATATAAATTAAATTACTTGTATACACATTAATCCATGAGAAGCATCAAAACACTTACCCCATTATACATCTAACATTATCCAAATAAGAAGGAATGATAAATGTTAACTAAATTATAAATTTATTATACTTTTTCATCCCCACTTTACCATGAAAATTCTTAACTAAAGTAAATAACTCTTCTTACAATACTAAGTTCTCTTCTTATCCCCACTTTCTATTTATATTTGTCCAAGCAACTTATAGTTGCTTGGCGAGGCTTATGTATGTCATCACCACCAAATATTTCCAAAACCTCTAGAGGCGGGTAGTCTTATATATCGAAATCAATTCATAAGGCTAGTATGGATGTAGTAGAAGGAAGAAAATTATCACTTGATGGGGTTCTTAGAGAAAAAGGCAACCTCGAAATGGTTTCTTAATGAAGTGGTTATCTTTTAACTATATAAGCTTGGCTAGCCATGACAAAAAATAGCCCTTGGGAGCTTATTAGAGTTGGAGAAATCGGATGTGATATTTCTATAAGAGAAGCTTTGGGATAGTGAACAAATTTCATCACTATTAGAATCTATAAAATCGAGATGGAATTTCCATGCCTTAGACATGAGAGGTAGATCTCGTGGAATTGTTGTAGGAAAAAAAAATTATTGATGAAGTTAGTAAATATTTTTGGGAGTGAAGGAGTACTAATGGCAGATGTTTTTTCTAAATAATTTGGTTTTGACATTAGGATTTTTAATAAATATGTACCATGTTACAATAGTATGTCATTCTCGGAAGCTCTTATGGGTCATTAGTTGTGCAGGCTAACAATATAATTTTGGGGGAAGATTTAAATTTTTCTGTGGGACATGCAAACTCCTTGGGAAGCCATGCACAAGTAGATTCACTCACAGTTTTTTTTGAACAATTACTTGGGAATAACAAATTTTTTGATATAGAAATAGCCCTTATTCAACTTACATGGAGAAATCAAATATTTGGGGATGCTATGTTAGCAAGGCAGCTTGATAGATTCCTAATTAAGGAACCACTGATGGATAAGACAGAAATGGTTAGGTAATCCCAAGGTTGTTCAGGAGGAATATCATATCGCTCACCTATTTTTTATAAGTAGAAGGTATTTCTCCAAAACTGTGGGAACCTTTTGAAATTTAATTCGACATGGTTAAGCGATGAGGAATTTAAAGGAATTGTTAAACAAGTGTGGCAGTATAGATTAGAGATTGAAATAAGGTCATCGACCGAGCACCTGGATGGAAACCTTATTTACCTTAAGTAGATGATGATAGAATGGGGAAAGGAAAAGAAGAAAAAGGAAGAGGATTCCCTCAACAATATCGAATTTGAATTAGCTAGGTTAGAAGACTCTCACAGTGGTGGGTATGATTCTCTAGAATCAAAGTTATATATCACAAACTAGAAGTAGAGAAAATCAAGATATTAAAGGAAAAGGAAGAAACATGGAGACATAAGATTAGAGCTCTCTAGCTCCAAGGGGGAGATGATAATACCAAATTTTCCCAACAACACATAAGAGGTCAGAAGGCTTTCAACACTGTATGGTTATCAGAGCATGAGGAGGGATCCTCATTGCATTATTTTAGGATATTAATGAATCTGGGTATACGATCTTGATGTGTATCAGAACTAGAAATGGAATAGTATCTGTGTCGATCACCTCTCCTATCTGAAGTATACAACAACCTGCCATCTTTGATCGTGTCAAATCTATCCGACCTGTGTCTACTAGGATACCTACTGCCATATGCCCCATTACTTTTTTCCTCATGTCCATGGCTAATCCGAAGTGGTCCCTGTCAATGCAAATCTAACAAACTCTGAAGTAGTATCGCATTCACCTATGCTTTATTCTCTTGTGCCTTCATGATTTTGTCATTGCTTCTTTACAATTTATTATTTCTTCCTCCAGGATTCTCAATGCATCTGCTAGGTCATAAGAATTTCCCACGCCACACTACCCATTTGATGCATATAGAGATTCTATGTAGTCGACCACCTTGCTAGCCATTTGATCTCTTTCTTACAAGGCATATTATATCAACTAAACCAAATTGCAATAAACCAACATACCTTAGCATAATTCGGGGAGGATACGTTGTTGTCAATATCATCAAATTAACATGATACATGAATAACATAATCATAATAGCATATAGACATATATCAAATAAGTGTAGAAACACATAAATGCTATTCTAGCTAGGGTCCAATCATCAATGCAAGGCCATATCAAAAATGCATGTTGTGACCTCATTCATGGCAAAAACCATTACTCCATTGAACACATTTCCACATGCTACTGTCAACATGCATAAGAAATGCCTAACCAACTACACATACATATGAACACATGTAGTTCAACATAGGCGATCAATTCTTGTAATCAACCTACAATACTGATACATGTAATCAAAACATTCAAGAATGCACCTGACATACAAGGATGTTGTTAAGAGGCATATAATCAACATGTAAGCAACATATAACCATATGAAACTAGTCATAAACTTTCAAAGATGCATCCCACAAAATCACATCAACATGATTCAGTGCAACAAGCACATGGAATGCAAGTGTAAGAGACACACATTCAACTGACATGCATGCATGACCAACCATCTTCATCCAAGGAGAGTGAAACCATTCTCTAATACTAATATATCGTACCCCCTCCCCCAGGTCCACCCAAGTAGGCAATCGTTCGGGAAAACATGTGATGGGAGAGGTCACTATAAGGGATTCAATCTCCTTGGTGACCTTAAGGAAATGGAATCAACGGATCACATCAAAAAAACCCATCCATATGAACAATTATACCCGAGGAGATATGCCATCCACTTAGACATCCTGTCCCTAGGTTCCAATGATGTTTTAAGCCTCTTAACCCAAATTCTCTTTCATCCTTTGGCCTTTGGGAATAAACCTTGAGACCACCTCCACCGCGGATTCTGAAATCCATCCACCAAACCAAAGCTCAAAACTGAGATAAACATTCCAAATCTATGGCATCCAGAAAAGGTAACGCTAGGTTCAAAGCAATTGTCATAACCAATCAAAACCATGACAGTGACATCAACAGAACCATACACCAACATGAGAATCCATACATGTCCAAACTAGCTAGGAAATCAAACATGCAGAAGGTTACCTTCATGTATTCCCGCTGAAGTTGTCTGATCCTACTTTCCTTTCCTTGATCCTTGCTTTCCTTCCTTGATCCAAAGCTAGAGTACTCCAAGAAAACTCTAAGTGATGAACAGTGAGAGAGAGAATAATGAGAGAGCTCCAAACATGAGCTAGAAATAGGTTAGCGAAATCTTAAACATCGGTCCTCATAATTCCTTTTATGAATGAGGCCTCTAATTTCTTCATTTTACATTATCTTCCTTCAACTTCCTCATCACATGCAACCTATGACCCATTACCTTCCTTTTGTCCTATCTTACTTTATTTTCATTAATATTTGTGCAAAACCTATCTTTTTTCCTTTTAATGCCTTTGCCTGAGCCTTTGCCAATTTTCCTTACCCAAAGCATAGATCTAGTAGTTCCCACTTTGATATCTTTACCCAACATTTAGCTTGGAATAATTGTCCCTTAACTGTGGTCTTATTTTTCATTTATTAACTTTTATTACATGAAATTTTCACTAGGGCTACTACAAGACATTTTCAATAGTAGCAAGATTGGAATCCATTTGAACTTTTAACCAAATAATCATCAATATTTTTCTTCCACGTGGTAAAAAATTCATAATATGAAGGTTAATAGAAAAAAATTATAACAAAAGTTCCATAATGACTCGTTTGAGCTAGCAAAACCCTAGGATCAAGAGCTCTCATACCAAATGTTAAGTATGTTGATAAAAATAATGTAGAAACATAAGAAAATATATATCAATGACTATATAATAAGCCACTTTTAGTGAGAAATTTTCAACCTCATTTTACATCACATAAATGAACAATTCTTTGATGATTCAAATCAAATGGCCTACTTGGTATACATAGGAGTGAAAAGGGTAAAAGTATAATTAGGGCCTACATAACAATAATAATGTAAGTACACGACAATAACAATAGTGGGATTCTATGGGGTAAAACAATATTAATATATGGGTTACACTAGTATTCTAGGGACCTAATACCTTCTAAGTAGTCAAAAATCTCTAGAAAACATGGTAGGTATGTGATACTCTGATAGAGGAAAATATTTTAAAGGAAATGTTGTTATTAGGTCAAGGGGATTCAAAGGTCTTTAAATTTGTCCAGAGGAATTACAAGGAAGGCCAGTGAAGATAATGGAAGCAAAGTTATATAAGAACTCAAAAATTAAGTAAGCTTGTTAAATTTTGAAATGCCTCCCCACACATATATGTAAATCAACTACTAAGATAGCTAAGGTATAATTAATCTGCTCAAGATCATCAATTCTCAAATTTCAAGTGCCCAAAGTTGTTTTATGGATAATGATATTCATGTCATATTTTTGCACATAAATCCATCAATTGTAGAAAGGTCAAAGTTGAAAAAGATGCAAATTTTATATCTAGATACTATCAAAATTATAGGTCTAGAAATCTATTCTCTAGGAGTAGAAATTCCTTTACCCCTGCTAAATTAAATTGGGTATTTCAAAGGAAAAAACTTTGGCCACGAGGAAAGTGAATGAAAAATAACGTTTGTCTACATTTCCTATTTAGAAAAATAAGTATGGTTTCAACTATATACACCATATTGAAAAAATATAGAATGGAGGATAAAACCACAGTATGCGAATTATATTCACATAATATGGCACTTCTTGATTCAACATCATGGGATCCAAATGCCCACATAAGGGGTGTCCAACTTCTGGCCTTTTCATCCTAGCTAAGCCAAGAGGAGATGAGGGTTGAGAAAATGAACAAAAAATTAAGAAATAGGTGACCACACCATTGTGGGTAAAATTAGAGCTAACTAACACCCTAATATTTACTACAATCAACAATATCCTCATGGAGGAATAGAAATTGGGGCTCCAAATTGGGAAATAGAAATAGAAGGAGGTGAAAGTCCACTCTTTGGACATGGCAAGACTACTAGGTGATGAAGCCTTATAGGCATGTGAGTGATGGTAGGCTATAAAATATATCTTGTAGTTGAGGAAATTCCACACACCCACTAACCTATGCAATTCCTTAAATGAGACCCCATTCTACAAAAGGATAACTGAAATAATTTGTATACAATGGATTATACTAAGATTCAACCTACCTTTCCAACTAAGGATGATAGAAGACATTAGTGTGAAAGAATACTCAAGGTAATGAAAGGAAGTACGAAATGCACCTAGGTTTTATTTACTAGAATAAATACTTATGTATGTAACATGGGATTTAAGAAAAACTTCTAAAGAGATAAGGGAACAACAACTCAAGGATCGAGAAGAATCAAAAGGTGAATTTCATACAAATATCAAATATTTAAGTTGGGAGGATGATGGGTACTTGAATTGTGCATCTAAAGGCCCATCTATAACCTATGCAACTACAGAATAAATGTCTTTCTCACATTGATTATTGTGTGTATTTCTATTTTTCATGGCATTCCTTATGTTGATGTGTGTGTCTAATATATTTAAGATTACTAATGAGTTTTATGACCTCTAGTAGGCTTATTATCATAATGCGGCCAAGTTTATGAAGGTCAACAAGCTCCTTTAATATCCTTGCAACATCCTATCATGAAGATAGTGAACCAGCCCCCTTCGTTGATAATATTCACTTACAAGATCACTAAAAAAACAGAGTTATCATTTTTAATGACATGGTGGCTACAAAACTGTCCAGAGAATTACCATGATTATATGGATTTTCTAGTGAAAATAATTCATTCTATTGAGCATGTTTCTCTATCACATTTTCTATAAGGAGCTAAACACAATTGAGTGAAGGACGAATTTTTTTCAAAGGAAGAATCATATTGTTACTCTGCAATTTTATAACTTTTGGAATTTTAATTCAAGTAGTGATAGTGTCTATTAATCAGAAGACAATTATTTTTATAAGTTTTTTTAGTTGATTTCATTATAGGCTTCAAAGCACCTTAGAGAGAGCCCACCCATAGGCACCTTGGAACCCTTCTTGTACTTTTTGTACCTTATTTTCACACGTTTCCTTAAGCTACTATAATTTCATATTTTTGTACAATGATATTGGTATAGATTAATGTTCTTGTAGATGCTTGAACATAACATTTCTTAATTTTTGAGTGATGAAAATATTTTCCATAAGTTAGAATTAGCCTCATGTACTTTATTTCATTTGTCCTTATCAATTACTGCAGTTACATCATTTATAGAGTTGCTTGTGGAGTTATAGCTATTCCTATAGAACTAAACAATCTCATATCAATCAAACATGAGAGATATACTATTTCATTATTCGTTATGATTCCATGTAGGTTATTTACAAAGCACCTCAATTAGTCAATTTAGCATGGTTAAGTGAACATTGAGGAATTGAAAAAGAATTTGTCATAGCTACATAATTGCTCACAGTATCAAGTATCATAGTTTTTGTCTTTTCTTAATGGATTTCTTTACTTTTATGCAACAATAGCATAACCTTGTATTTATTGCAATATAGTATAGTTCCTTGAGTTTCATTAGTGTAGCTTGAATCTTTTAATATTTTCCTTCCATCATTTACAATTTTGCAACTTTGTTTCATTTGATTCCTGCAACTCTAGTTCTCAAAATTTCAATTCCTCCACTTAGATTTATGAACCTTAACATCTTGTAGGCTAGACTGATTAATATGACTAGTAGTTAGAATTACCATTTTGTCACTTCATTAAGAAAGTAACGTTTCTCATTGATTGGTGTGCATTAAAATAAAGGAAAAAATATAAATTATATAGATAGTGTGTGATCCCTCTCAAGCTTGCACGAACATGAGGTTGACATATTGTAGTTGATATGTTGAGGGCTACAACATTGTTGCTAAAATATTCAGGGCCATCAAGAACTTTTGTGTATGATCTAAGGACATTATTTTCCTTCCACACCCAAACATAACATCATAAGACCTAACCTTAATATCCAATTTGCTATAGAGAAATAAAATTCCACTTGAAGAATAAATACCCCTTTAAAGGGATTGTATAGTGATTTAGGAACTTGTTGATGGCCCATGAGACATAGAATATTCCTTTGGAGCTCATTCCCTTTTTTTCCTCCCCTTGTAATTTCAAAGTCCCTAAAACCAATCCTCCTCCTAAGAAAACTCATATTATCATGAGGTCAAATATGAATATTAGAAAATTAATGGTTTAGAGTATCAATCTTAATATAAACATTCATTTTCAATTGCATATTATCATTAGAGGTCAAATATTAATGTTAGAAAATTGATGGTTTGGAGTATCAATCTTGACCTAAATAATAATTTTCAGTTACTATGGAAATTTTTTTATGCAAAAACATAAACTTATTAGAAAATAAAGATGTGAAGGGTTTAAATACTTTTGCATTGACTTATAAAACTTAAAAATGGATAAATTAATATAGAGTTATCAAAAAGTTGCTAAAACAATTTTTTATGTGAAAATTGATGTATCCATGTTTCAGAGTAAGTGTTCTCTCTTGCCACTTATGCATGCCTAAAGCATACATGTGTTATTTCCACAATTTTACTTTTTGCAACTTTGGTTTCACCCTATAGAGAATTTTGGAGAGAAACAAAAAAATTTTAAATGAATTATTGAAAGTGTAATTTGAAATTGATAAAAGCATTATTATTATACCAAATAATTTACATATGCAAATTCACAGGTTTAAGATAATTTATACTAAATATTAAGGAAAAAATTTTACCAAAAAATAATTTATCAAAATTTAAATATAAAATATTGAATATTAGTCAAGTCATAAAAATTAAATGGCTGGTAAATATTGATATGCATCAATCCATAATAAACATCAAAACACATCCTTTATGATGCATCTTACTTTGCTAAAATTAAAACATATATCACTTAAACATATATATACATTTAAGAAAAAAAACATGGAACAAGATTCTTAACCATGGAACTTTACCCCACCATCATGGATTTGTTGCAATTGCATGGGTTATCAATATCACATGCCCAATAAAAGCATGGCTCACATCATATGACAGTAGTTCCTAGGAATTTTTTTTAATTAATCGATTTAATTAAAAGAATAAAAAGGGAATAACTACTTTCAAGATAAATATGAACATTGTTTTCAATGTACTATTATTAATATTCTAGAATATTCCATGGATAATAAATCACTACCATCTATCTAATAATTATAGATAATTAAATTAAACTTCTAGAAGCCTTATTGCAATCTTAAGAAGATATGCAACTGATATTTTATAATTAATATAAAATTTAAATTTGGAACTATTAAATTCTTCACTTTCACTTTTCACACAACTTTTTGTTATTAATATTTTAGATTTAACAATTTTATTATTATTATTTTCTTTTGACTAGGATGAGAATATGTATTTGTATTAGAATGTGCACCAGGTTCAAAACATTTTCACTAGGAGATACATGGTTATGCATTCAATGTTGATTACTTATCCATATTATCTATTAAATCCATAGCATTTTAAATGAAAACTTCATGTTGTATCGAGAATAAAGAGGGGATTGTAGGTATATGCCTTACAAAACTTGTCTAGCGTAGGGAAAAAATATAATTCATTGATCACTTTAAATACTTAATTTTTCATGTAGATGAGCCTACTCACTATTGATTTGGTTCATTCAGGTAAGGACTGTAATCATAAAGAGCATAATCCTCCAAGCTATTAACTTATGTCTTGAGATCCTTTTTTGTTTATTTGATGTCCCCATTTTTCCACCATAATCTGTCCAGCATTTCATTGTCTTTAGCTAAGCATGCATTGATCATTTGTTTCTCTCTGATGTGATGGTCAAGAGATAGATTCTCGTTGCACTTTATGTTCAAAGTAGGAAAATCAAGTTGAAGAAAATCGATTCTCTTAGTCATCTAGTTTATCATCTTCATTAACTTAGCATTCAATGTTCCCTTGTTACTAAAACAATTTCACTCCTTATTTCCACTCTAGCCTTCAGTTGTGCCTCTGCATACATGCGATAAGTATCCAAGTTAATTTTTTTGCCTAGGTTTGTGATCGATATCGACCACCACATCCCCTAATTATGTTCCCATAATTCTTCAAAAATTGCACTCTGAGTGGGACATAATTAACAACTCTAGCCAAGCCTAAATATTAGCCATTTCCAACCAACATAATGCTTTCATCATTCGTCTTTGCAAAGTGATTTTTAGCTTCCCTCAATACTAATTCTTCCACACCTCTACATCCAAGCTTACAAAGTGTAAAATTACTTCGTCTCTTTCTTTATTGAAAGGGTATCTTCCATATCCTATGCCCAAGAACATATAACTCAAAAAAATAGGGATACCCTTATTCTTCTTTCCTAAATGCATTTTAATTTGTAGAGGAAAAGGTAATAGGAAAATTTTGTCATTCTAGGAGACGTTATTTTGAGAGAGTGTTTATTCCTTCCCACCTTACTGGGTTTTTTTATCTAGCCAAAAAGTGAAATTTTGCATGTCCCATAACTTAATAATGCATCACATTACAACATTATGCTACAATGGGTGCTCTTTTTTATTGAAGCTCGAACCAAATGGCCAACAAATTGGTTTGCTTACAAAAACTCCTTATTCAAAGGAAAATTGTTTGTTACAATAGATCCTTACAGCTTACCTCTTACCGCCCCTTAATTCATTGACCTAATGTGAAAAGAGAGGTGGTGTCCTCCTACCATTAATCCCACACTTGTGTGTTACACCATTCCCATCTCCCTTCATAGTGAGACCATCACCTGGCTAGACCCAAAGCCATATGACATGGGTCTAATCTATAATGTATGCAGCACTAAGTGTAAACTCTCTTTATACCATAGTTTCTAAGGTGTTTCGTGAGCTTGAATGGGATGATTTGGTGTCATATTCTTTGTTAATTGATTATCCTCCTAAGGGAATTCCATGTGGCCATTAGGTCCTCCAATTTATTTTTTAATAGATGCCTTCCTATTGTTATGACTAATAAAATTTGTATCTTTTTTAAAATACATGGTGTTGAGTCTTATGGGATTTGTGAGAACTTTAGTTGTTCATTTATTTTCATGTCATTGAGTTCTAGATTGCACCCTTCATTCTCCTTATTATTCTTTCGAAGCACATGGAAATATGATATTGAGGTTATCCCTTCAAATGCTTTTTGAATTTGTTTCATGAGATTGTCCAATGCCTTATCATTTGGAGAAGATCCTCCCACCAAGTGTTGAATGAGAAGGAGAGAGAAGATCCATGAGAAGGAGAGAGTTCAAAAAACTTGAGATAGGTGACACGTTATTCTTTGGCAACTTGAATCCCATTAAGGACATAAGCTTCAAAACTGGGTTATTTGACATACATCCAAGGCTCCATGAATATGCCGGTATTGCTTCTTTGTGGTCATATAATTGGTTATTTGACATACATGCAAAGCGGCTCCATGAATACGTCACTCTTGCTTCTTTGGGGTCATATAATGGGTTATTTGAAATACATCTAAGGTGGCTCCATGAATACGCCGTATTACTTCTTTGGGGTCATATAATAATGACAATCGAATTTTACATTGAATTGATGTATGAGACCTCCTTGTTTATGGGACAATGGACATTGACCGCTAAAGTTTACAAAGACGAATATACTCTACCCTACTCTAGCTTTCAACTTGTAACATCTTAGGAGACAACACATGCTCTTAACTGTTAGGCCTACTAAATCATTAAACCAATTTCCATTACTCTTGTCAATATTTTTTTTTATTTACTATTATTTTTCTTCACAATTTCCCTCTCATCTCATATTATATAAAATGCAAAAATAAATATTATCTATTAATCACTCCCTATTAAAATTTAAGTTTTCATTTAATCACATAATTAAAAACCGTGTTAAATATGAATACTTCCATTATAGTTATTTAGAAAAACATGTCAAATGAATACAAGCTTGGCTATTATGCTACACTATTAAAAAGAAAAAATTTAAAAGACATGTCGAGTTAATACAAGCTTCACTATTATGCTACAGTATTAAAAAGAAAAATAATAGATTAAATATTATATTTTATGACAACAAAAATAATCATAAATGAATGTACAAAATTTCGACTATTTTGTGAAGATGAAGTGTACGAGGAGTATAGGAGTATATAATGGGTAAAATGGATCATCACATATAAACCATAAACAATATATTCCTGTAGACCCCTCTCTCTATTTATTCCTGTACACCCCTCTCTCTATTTGCAAAGTGCCCGCGCAAAGTGTAAGTGCGAGTTCCAAGCCTTCATCAAGTCGAGATGAAAATTTTGAGGTCATTAAAACTGAAAATTTCCTTCACTCCCAAAAGACAAAGCGGAGATCCACAACTGTGCTCAACATGGTGGTCTGAACTCAACATGGTGGTCTGAAGGTGGCAAGCATGAGCTGAACCCTGCGCCAAATGGGATTGCCTGGAAATCGCTCCCCCATAACGCCGACATCGCCGCCCACAAACCTGCCATCGAAGTGGAAGGTTGCCCACAACAGGCCATCCAGTCGGAGCCGTTTTGTGAAACTGTGTTTAACCACACAGATCCAACCCTTTGACAGGAGAATCAGACTCGGCGCTTGGCCGTGGCTCACGCTCCGGCTCGCAAGGCTGATTACCCGTATTCAAATTTATATATTGTGGTATGTGCGCCCCTCTTCGACCAAAGATTAAAGCAAATTATATCTAAATTAATGTGCTCGCCTATCACGCTAACGATAACGATATCTGGCGGTGATAATTCGTGTATTCCATTATAATTCGCCTATTCAATGATATGTCGCATATCAATGTTTGATAATTCGCGTATTAGTTGATATGCTTGATAACTCGCGTATTAGTTGTGATACCTTGCGTAGCCGTTGTAGTGGGTCCAATTATCCGAAAGATTAGCGCACAATCGGAAGAATTTTCTCGCATATCCATCTGAAAGCACTCGAATAAATGGTACAAATCTTACCTATCAGCGTAATGACCCGCCTGTGGTGATAACCAGCGTATCGAACATATATCGTATATCCAAAGCTGCTACCTCGCATACCCATCAAAAACTCGCGTATCCACAGATAACCGCATATTCACTCATGATAATTCGCATATACTGGGTGGCTAAGACGCATAGTCAGCACCGGTAATCGCCTCTGGAACCCCATATCCGATGTAAACCCGCGTATCTGCATATAATCGCGTATCATAGCAATTAACCGGAATATCGGAGCAGTTAAATCTAGGGATGTATTCATGGCTGTCTAGTGTTGTTTAAATTTATGTATCACAGCATGTGTTCAATCAGATTAAAGCTGGCGTAAACTTCTGCCGATGTAAGAGGACATAACAGCTAGATGACTCGGTGGGTTTATGCAAATCGTGAATAATGAGCGAGGCCATCCGGAAGGTGGTTGTGAATAAGATGGTTGGGCAATTTCCTGTAACAGAAGAGAGAATAAGGGTGTAACAGGAGAGAATAAGGGTGGGATTGTTGTAAATCCATTTTAAACACCAAAATTCCAGAAATAGAGAGAAAAATAACTAGAGAAGCCGGAAAGCAAATAACAGCGAAATGCGAAATGGGTAGACGCTACTATGCACATCGTGAAACGGATTCATAATTGTGCTAACCTAATTCCTGCAGTACTATTTTGCGATCTTGATATCATTAAGACTGAATATTTCCAGCGTCGAAGATTGTTCTCTCCCTGTGATGAACAAAGGTAAGTCGTCTAAAGCCAGAAACCCTCCTCTACGGCTCCGGAACAAGACCATTCATTTCACGGAAACGCCGCTTCTTTACTTGCAGTTTCAGAAACTACAGAGTAATTAAAAACCCTTGAATATCTCCATTAGCTGCGACTCCCTATTAAAAGCTTAAAAACAAGCAAGAAATATCCCGTCCGTGCAACGCTCACATGATTTCAATTGGAGAAAATGCACCCTTCCATCGTATACCTGGATCTCTTAAATGCACCAAAATGATCTCCGACACAAGGTATTCCTTTAACCAGAAAAGAAAGCATCCGAGCTCTTGAATTCCCCAGATCACTCCGCTAAATCATAGAAACTTGTTTTCATACTTGTTTTTTTTTCTACCAAGTATGTTATTTAAAGGAAGTGAAGACTGAGGTGCACTTTATCTTTGGATGCTATATCTACTACTAGATTAGAGGTACCAGATTAGAGGAAGGTTTCATTGCTTGTTAAAAGATTTTGGAACCCTAGCCAAATTTTTCAAGTACCCCGATCAGAGATGGGCAGCAGTTTCATCTCAGATTCTTCCTAGGAGACCGACTAGGTCCTCTAGCATTAAGCAGCTTGTGAACCCCCCACTATATGATTTAGTGGACAACCTTCACTTGCCATCCACTCTTCATGGCCAACAGACTTTGTTAAGTTTCTTGAATGTTATTCATTCAGCCTCAGATGTTAGGATCTGATCCTCAGACCTATTAGCTCTTGGATCTTCTTTGCTAGGTCCAAATGTTGATTTACTTCATGCATTATATCTTTGATTTACTTTATGCATTGTATTTTTTATAGGAGACAATTTGGTTCTCCTGTTTTGTATATACATCAGTGTACCCAACAATTATTTACAATTATTTTTACCTACTATATATTTATTGGTTAGACATAAATATAGTTATCTCATCTTATCTAATCTAAAGTTGGTGATCGCGTTCTGCTAGTACTGTGTTAACTAATGTATATCCTATTTGTTTTAATAAATTTTTATTTTCTTCTGAAACAGGCCTTCGATTCCCGTTATGCTTGAAATTCCACAACCTGCATGTTGAGTTGAGGTCAACAATAAAAATTTTATTTTCTTCTGAAACAGGCCTTCGATTCCCGTTATACTTGAAAATCCACAACCTGCATGTTGAGTTGAGGTCAACAATAATTATGCTCTTCGAGAGGTCTCGTCTTAACCAAAGTAAAACAAAGATTATTTTTCAAAAATTTACAGGCCCTATAGCTCACTGGTAGATCATTTCACTGCAGATCAAGAGGTCACTGGTTCGAACCGAGTTGGTCGCTCTTCCATTTTGGCTTTGGCTATGCGAGTTCCTGGATGTTAATTTAAATTGGTAAATCTGAGAACCTGCAGGTTCTAAAGGAGTCGTGTTGCATTTGACTAAGTTCACAGGTTCTAAAGGAGTCATGGAGCATTTGACTACAGATTAGTGGTTACAGGTTCGAACTTGGTTGGGTTCCCGAGCTTTTGGATGTTAATTTAAATTGCTAAATATGAGGACCTGCGGGTCTTGGTTCCTCGAGTTTCTGGATGTTAATTTAAATTGCTAAATCTAAGAACCTGCGAGTTCTAAAGGAGTCGTGGAGCATTTGACTGCAGATTAGAGGTCACAGCGGATTCTACAGGAGCCGTTGTCAATTTGACTGCAGAATAGAGGTCACAGGCACGGACCCAAAAACCTGCGGGTTCTAAAGGAGTCGTGGAGCATTTGACTGCAGATTAGAGGCCACAGCTTCGAACCTGGTTGGGTCCTCGTTGCATGTTTCTTGATGTTAATTTAAACTGTCTTTTAAATAGGTTAGATCCTGGAGATTCTAAGGTAATTAATTTAAACAGAAAAATCTTTAAAAAAGATTAGAAGCTGTAGATTCTAAGGTAAGTGTCGATGTTAGGTTCTAAAGGAGCCGTGGAGCATTTGACTGCAGATTAGATTTCACAAGTTTGAACCTGGTTGGGTTCTCGACGCGCGTTTCTCGATTTTAAAGAGGTTAGATCCTACAGATTGGACGGGAGGACTTGAACCTGTGCGGACAGAGCCCACATGATTTCTAGTCATGCCCACTAACCACTACGATCTGTCCACTTTCAAGAAAAACGAGTACTCTGTGCACCGGTACACACTCAAGAAAAACGAGTACTCTGTGCCCGATTTCAGCACGTAAACTTCAAACGAAAAAGAGTTTTCGGTGTCCTATCACGATTATGTACTCAAGTTCGATTCCCATTATTGCAATTAAATAGCTGTATGTACTCAGGTTCGATTCTCGTTATTGCAATTAATTAAATAGCTGTTTAGCAACACATAATAAACCGCCAAATTAAAAAGAAAATTTAATTAGAACCTGCAGGATAAAGATGTCAGGGAGGGCATTATTCAAACCTCCCCCGGCAGAGAACACATGATTTCCCTGTGATCATGGATTATTTTCATAAAACAAGAGTTGATGGTAATATAATATCAATAGCATATTTTTTTTTCCTTTTTCTCGTTGGAAAATTATCGTCTTTCTTATTATAATAATTTTCTCATTAACTTAGACAATATTATTTTCCTCAAACCACTTAAAGATAATTCTAAATGAACAAAGGGAAACTCACATTGACTCACATTTAAATTACTAAATAACTTTTAATTTTTAATTATTAAATGATAACAGTTTTTTAAAGTAACCTATTATTAAACACTAATTAAAAATTATTTTATATATTTATTATATATATACTAAGGGAATGGTCATTAATATAACTCCACTTCATTAAATTATAAAAAAAATATAACTCCTATTACTTAAGTCAAAATTTGCTATTGGTCAAGTTAGGCGTAGGAGGTTCTGCTCAAACTATTTAACATGCAAAGCTGGATTTGTTTCTTCAACTTGTAGTGACCATGAACCACACTAGTTGGCTGGAAAGGCATCAACAAATGATAGATCTTGTGATTTACGACCAAAAATCTCTCGTAACTCAAATATAATTATTAAATAATGAATTAAAGTAAACTTATTAAACAATGAATTGAATTATAACAAAATATATTAGAAGACCTAGATTACTCTCTCCAATAACTAATAAATATTATAATTTTTTACATAAATATTATATTATCTTAATAGAAGTTTATGTGAGTAGAATTATTTAGAAATCTATTTACCTAATCCATCACATAAATATTTTAATTGCGTATTTATTTAGAACCAAATCATCTTCTCTACAAATAATTAAACCAATGTAATTAGTTAGTTGATTTAAAAGAAATAGAAAATTAAACATTGATATGATAAATCTATAAACAAACTTCAGAATAAATATTATAATATTTATTTTATATATTTATAATTTATTACGATAAAAATCCATATATGTTATGGGCACACCTTCTTAAGATATTAACTTCATGAACAAACATAGTAATGAATAGAACAATATTTGGATACTTTTAGAAATAAAGAGTGTAATCCATTCGAGTTATTGGCCGCAGTGGTTGTGATTGTGACAAGTTCAAGAGTGGAGTGGTTCTGATTGTGAGTGGTTATGATTGTGACAAGTTCAGGAGTGGAGTGGTTGTGATTGTGACATGTTTAGGAGCAGAGTGGTTGTGATTGTGACAAGTTCAAGAGCGGAATGGTTGTGATTATGGGTGTGTGGTTGTTATTGTGATTATGACAAGTTCAGGAGTGGAGTGGTTGTGATTGTGAGTGTGTAAGTGTGATTGTGAGAAGTCGTGATTGTGACGAGTTCAAGAGTGGAGTGGTTGTGATTGTGACAAGTTCAGGAGCAGAGTGGTTGTGATTGCGACAAATTCAGGAGCAGAGTGGTTGTGATTGTGAGTGTTTGTGATGTTTAGGAGTGGAGTGGTTGTGATTGTCAGTGTGACAAGTTCAAGAGCGGACTGGTTGTGATTGTGAGTGGTTGTGATTGTGACAAGTTCAAGAGTGGAGTGGTTGTGATTATGACAAGTTCAGGACTAGAGTGGTTGTGATTGTGAGTGTGACAAGTTGACAAGTGGAGTGGTTGTGATTGTGGTTGTGATTGTGAATGTGACAAGTTCAGGAGCGGAGTGGTTGTGATTGCGAGTGGTTCTGATTATGAGTGTGACAAGTTTAGGAGCACGGAGCAGAGTTGTCATGCCCCCAAGCCTACGGTAGTCTTCCAACCATGCTAGGTGAGGTGCGGCACTACCAACCATTTTATTTTCACCAATGCTTATGATTGTAGACTACGCCTTAACAATTCATACTTATTTTTATTTTCGTTACCAAGTATTATTAATGTGCCTTTATACCAATGAACACCTATACACATTCATTATCAACAGCATTATATCAGAGAAATGCACAATAATATAAAGGGAGGGGCGACTCCCTGCAAGATGAGTCTGCCCGATATCAATATATTATACAATATTTCACTTTTACAAAGTATAGGCTAAGTCATTGGGAAACCCCAAATTTATACTTAGCCCAATTTACAACTTCGGCAAACTCGTTTGCCCAGCTCGTCGGCACCTCCGTACAGTTGCCGTAGGACTCACCAACCCGTCGTTCACCTTGTCGTACGTCTTCACCGGTTCACACTTTATTTGCTCCACAGACGCCCAAACCGTGTATATCTCCCCACACGCAGTCCCACTTGCCAACCCTTGGCAACCACCCAAATCGTGTGAAACAGCACGTAGTACCGCCTCCCCAACTCTACGACCTCTTGTTCCAACCTTCGTCTCCATTGTTCTGTCATGCACGGCGCGCCCTCACTCGGCCGCCCGTCCGCACACCCTCACCGTGTCGACCATATCTTCGTTCGGCGGACGCCCTACTCAGGCCGCCCGTCATGCACGCCTGCATGGACGCCCTCATCCGGCCGTCCGTCGTGCACGTCTACACGGACGCCCTCACTGATCACCCACACACCCTCCCGGGTCACCCGTCGTGCAGCCCTGCATGAACGCCCTCACCCTGGTTGCCCATCGTGCAGCTCTGCACGGGCGCCCACTTGGGTCACCCGTCATGCAGCCCTGCACAACAACTCCTCCAACTCGCACTTCTGCCGCTGCCTTAGTACTGCGTCCAAGTACTGC
>APFE030361148.1:0-24773 GCA_000404065.3 Pinus taeda
GAGGGCTATGATGATGGTGCTTGCCCTTCCATGTTTTAAGGGGTGAGACAAACCTCCTCTAGGCCTTGGATCAGTTGCCACACCATGTGGTAAATGCTTAGCCGATTGGGGCACATTGGTCCAAGTGCATCATCTCATGAATAATGTTGGGCAATGAGCAAATTGTTGAGGGTGCTGAAGGTGCCCATGGTGTGAAATGATGTTTTGCACATGATGGGAGTCCCATCGCTCTCAACAATTCACCTGGGGGTGTCAATATGATCCTCGGTGGACTTGGGCCCCAGTTATGTTGCCCAACCCATGATGAAAGCACCTTCCAATTACATATAACGTTCAATGTTGCATCCTCACCATCATGTACCATAATTCATTAGTGCATCTAAGTGAATCAAACTTGTTTATCAAGGGCATGTGGAGACTTCATATGGGCTTCCCTTCCAAACTTGGGGCTTTGATCTTGAGGTAGTGTTACCTCCCTAGGTAGGAGTGGTTAATAAACAACCCTATTAGTTGTTCCCAACCCTTAAGGGGAAAGACAAGTCCTTGGTACATCCTTCAATTGATATGTGTCATGTGAATGATGATGAATGGATGGAGACACGAGGGTCTCAAGGCCAAATGCCATGGGTTCAAGGGTGGCAATGATGAGGGATGTCCACATATTGGGTGTATAGATGTAGGAGGGAGCAATCGTGGATACATGAGTTACCCCAATATTTGTTTTTCTACCCTTTTTTATTTTCCTTTTGCCTTTTCTTGATTTTTTTCTTTGTATTACTGCTCGAGGTTCCAGGAAATTAGAACATACTGTGAATGATATAAAGCAGTTATTACCCCCTTAAGGTGGGGCAGTTCATTGCCCACCAGGCGTTGGGACGTGCATGGGTTCCTTAATGATGTGGGGTCACTCATGGCTCCCTCCCTAAGAACTAGGGTGATGGCCATGATAAGGGGTAGAGCTCATATTTGGCTTTTGCCCACATGCTATATTAAATGTCTAGGCCATTTTCTGCATTTTATAATATTCTATTTCTTTTGTTTCTTGCTTGTGGCCATGATATGATTTTAACTTTCTTTTAGTTGCATCAAACTTCGAGGCAACATTTCTAGGCCTGACCCAAATACGTGGACAAGGGAAAGGGGAGCGCCAGTGCCTTATGGACCCAATAGTCATGTGGATTGAGAGAAGGAAAATGATGAAATAGGGCTTGTAATGTGCGAAGGGGAGTGACAAATGTGGAACGAGAAACGGGACCACGCTACCAAAATCAGGGTTTCCCAAGTAGTGCCCTTCCTGCAACCATAGGTCAATAGGGGAGATCCCATGGGACTAGGATCGAGGATTAACCCCCCATTTAAGGTGAGGGAACAAAACCCTGGTCAAAACCCTTCCTTCTTCCAAGTCACCCAATAATCCATGCCCAAAATGTCAAAGAAACACAAGCAAAGCACCCAATTACACAATGAAAAACATACATTTGGGTTGGATTGCCCACCTTCTAACATATGCTCTTGACAAATGGGCGAGAGGACATATGACTGATGCAGGGAGTAGAGATCAGATGGAACACTATATTGGCTACATTGGTGGGTGTTGGCTGCTGGCTGAAGAGATATCTAGGAGAAAAAATCTCCTATGGGGTCACCCATTTTTGTTGGGTAATAGGGCCTTGTGCCTAAATTCATGATTTAATGGCCTACGTGGAAAATGGCCCTCTTTTTTATGCTTTCAAGGTTGATCTAACATTGTTTTGGGGGCTCTAAGGTGTATACTCAACTTTGGAATTTTTATCACAACCATACTGTTAAAAGGGTTGGTAGACCTTAAGCCTAGGGCTTTGTGAAGAAAGGTTCTCTAACCCTTCTGAAGCCTTAGTTTCATTTCTGAATTGTTTCATGTGCATATCATTAGTATTTGGAAGTTATTTGAGTCACCCAAAATATTAAAAAACGTTTTATCTTGATTGAGACACTTTTTGGTTTTGATCCTAGAGGGGTTAGCATTCTTTTCTATGCAAGTTTGGTTCAAATGGCTGTAGGTTTCTACTTGCATATTTTTTGACTGTTGGGCTGCAATTTCACTAATAATTCGGTGCCCAAGCAAAAGCATCCAAGGGGATCTTTCATCCTAGTGTGCTTCCACAATTTCAAGTTGCTTGTAAGACACTCCAAATTTGGGATTTTCTGCCTTTTTTGTCTTTTTGCAGATCTGGAAGTGTAAGACAATAGTAAGCTTGCCCAAAATCATACTACAAAATCAAGTGATAATCAAAGGAAAATCATCTCACTTAATGTATCTATTTTTCCCTCACTCTTGTGCATAAAAAATCATTTATTGTGGTAAGGTTTTCAAGTGTTGGTTTGTATTTTTTGTGTTGCTTATTCATATGTTGGATTTAGTGCTTGCTTGAATTAACTCCTAAACTCCATCATGCATAGGTGTTTCTAGGCATTGGTCTCTTAACTTGTTGGTGAAATGTGTGTAGATTGGGATATCCCTTGTGGATTTCTAGGAGTTGGCCTAAAGTGAGAAGTTATTGCGCTAAGGTGATAGTGGGCATATCTCCCTTGTACCTTACCCCCTAGTACCTTCACTGTGACCTTGCCAAGGCTGCTAATCCGGGGGGTCATAGGTGTTGAAGAATATAACTAGGTTCAGTCTTCATAAATGTATTTAAGTCACAATATATTATATTTGTCAAAAGAAAGAAAAATAAATTTCATTATTATAAAATTGACTTATTAAAGCATAGGTTTCATGCTTGGGTCAGTTGTTTTTAGGTCAAAGCCTCCATTGCTGGCTTCTAGGGTTTATGTCAAGTTTCCTTGTCCATGTTATAATGTAAAAAACCCTTCTTGGGATTTATTTGTCAAAGAAGAAATTTATTTTATTGTATTTTAGGTCTTCTAGGCCTTCTCCATCAAGTCGGCCTCAAGGAAGGACAAGTCGGCCTCAAACAAGGTAATTTGACCTTACTAGAAGCCTATATATTCTAGCAACTCAACCTCATTTGGAGGGAAGGAAATGCAAGTTCAATTTGCAGCAAATTGTAGCTAGAAAAGTGCGAAATTCCAAGGAAGAAGAGGATAAGTATAAGGACAAAGAAGAAGGTCTCTTTAAGGGCCAAGAATTCAATTTCTCTCTATCTCATCTCACATGTGTGAAGTTCTGGAGTTTTGTTGATAGGCTGAAATTTTGCTGTTGCAGGGGAGGTCGAAATTCTAGAGTAGCTGGGCTGAAAATTTTGCTATTGGATCGAAGTTTTGGATTGAAGCTGCACTTTGAAGGGTTGACATTTGGAAGACTAAGAAAAGGATATTTACAAGGAGGAAGGGTTGACTTGGTGGAGGAGGAAGGTCTGTGGGTCTAGAGTCTTGGTCTATCTCATCTTGATTTTGAATCTACTGAAGGAAGAGTTCGTTGACTGGGTTTTCCCCAATATAGGATTTTAGCCCTGACTGTCCTCCTACATCTTGTGTCCCTGATCTTCATGTTTTGCTTTTGATAATTGCTTGATGAAACAAACATAAAAGGACATAAGAAAGTTAATAAGAACATAAGAATATCACAAGTAATTTTTTCCCCTAGGAAAAATCATAATTTTATTAATAATAACAAAATTACATTTTGTAGATGTTGAAGCGCATATCCAAAAGCAGGTCAAACACTGCTGTTCAAAAGACACAAATAAACAGAAAGAAAATAATGTACAATTGGGAAGAAATTATACTTTTCTCCCTTTGTCTTCTCGACCTTTCACCACTTCCCTTGAGTTGGCAAGGACAAAACAAGTGCTAGTGAAGTGTCCTCCACAGGGTGAGGATTATCCTTGTATGAATCTGAGTGATCTGAAGTATGATGTCTTTTGGCTTCGTTGGTATCCATTGTGTCTGGGATCTTCCCCGACAAAGTGTCCATCAGATCATGTGATACAAATTCCTCTGTTTCTGGTTCCTTGAATGTCTGGTTGTTCTCTTTGGGAATGGGGTGTTCCTTTTCCTCATCTTCCTCCACATCAGGGACATCAGGGTGTGGTGGGAGGAATTGCCATCCCTTGGGCTGTTTTCCTACTTTCTTCTTCCTACACATATCTATTTTGGCTTCTGGGCACGAATTTTGAAGATGTCTTGTTTGGCGGCAAATTCTGCATCTGAATGCAGTATTTTCATAATCTAGTATCTGTGTCCATCACCCCTGTTTATACTTGAGCTGAATTTGGTCTGGCAATCCTTTGCTGAGATCTACTTCCACACAAATGCGTGCAAATGTGTAAATTCCTTCCTCCGTTCTTTCTGTGTCCATTTTAATGAAACGCCCGATCGTGTTTCCTATACCAGACAGGACTCGGTGGCTCCAGAAATGTAGTGGTAGGTTGTGAAGGCGAACCCAAACCGGCATCCGAGATACAGCCATTGTATTTGGATCAAATTCTGTAAACCATGGAGTAATGAAGAGACCCGTGGAGCCCATGAACCATGGTCCTTCCCTCATAATAATGTCCCTTTCCTCTGATGTACGAAATTTTACAATAAAGAAACCTTTGGAACAGAGATAAATGTCGCATAAATTAGTCTAGGTTCTGAAAACCCAAAGGAAAAGGTCCATATATTTGGGCCAAAAACAGTTGAATCTGCAAATTATCGCTTGTTTTTCCATTGAAGAACAATACTCATTTGTTTCTGGGATATCCGTATTTAATTCTGGGGTGAAACTCAGTTGTTCCACAATGTATGAGGCGGGTTCTGTGCCAACTTGCTTTGTTGATGTTGTTGCTGTTTTCTTTCCTTCAAGAATGTTCTTGAAAGATAACCCTTCGCTTTTTTGCTTTTGATGCGTCGCTGGGATTTTTGCTGCGCTGCTTCCTATGCCACTGCCTGGAGGATTTGTTTTGCGTTGGTCTACTGCGCCTCCCCTCAGCCTCAGGTTGAGAGTCATGGTAGACGCAGGTAAGATTTTGTAGTCCATAAGAGGTTTGTAGTCTTGGAGTACTTTGCCTCCAAAGATCAAAACCTGTGATCCTGTAGGATAACCAATATGCTGGAAGATGCTGTGCTTCAGATGCTAAACAACTTTGGTTACTTGCACCCAAGCTAGATGTGTCCTCCCAAAAGGGGTTTTAATAAAAACTTGAAAGGGAAGAGGGTTTACCAGTGATTTAGGTTCTGGTTCTGTCTGAGAGAAAATTTGTCCCTTCTCATCAGATTCGCCGCACAATTTTTATTCCCAGAGCTTTCCTTCAGGGACTGAAAACGCCAAAAAAATTGCTGAGTGGGCGAGATCTGGTTCCGGCTGAGTTGCACTAGTTGTTCTGTTGGGTAGATACCAGAATGGAGGTCGGGGAGAGCCCAAAGTCACCCCATTCACCACATTGTCCATCAATCCCCAAAATGCGGATTGTGGGTCTCCATTTGAGACTGCGCACATACATATTTGCCGTGCTTTTCTCATCATTCTGGTTTCTGTAGACTCCTTTCTGCTGCTTGCATGGCTCATAGGGAATGTATCAAAAAGTGGGGTTTTGAGTTTATAGACTTCAATCCATTTGGAACGGATGGAGCTGCGCCAGAATATGCAGTCTTGTTGCCCTGGATCCAAGATTGTTGTTTCTTCCACTGACAATTCTATTTGCTCCAGACCATGCTTCTAGTTCCTCTGCATGGTTTCTTTATTGGCTTGCTTCCATGAGATCGCCGCGAAATCAACACCAGCGATGACTGAAATCGTAACCCTTGTTCCCGCAAGATTGAGTCCCTCTTTTCCTTTGGCCCTGGGCTTGTTCAGATCCGCCAAATCTATGTCGGTGTTGACAATAATCTGAGCCCTCACTCTCGCTTGACTGAGTCCCCCCTTACCTTTGTCCCTAGGTCTGGTCTGAGCCGCCGCAACCTCTCCTGCGATAGCTGTAACCAAAACCCTAGCTCCCGCGAAAGCCATCTCCGTTATGTCAATCTCCAGAATTTTCAATATCACAAGTAATTATCAACATAAGAAAATATTTTTGTTGTTCCGATTTTCTAACATGGTATTAAAGCTAAGGTAAAGAAGGAAGAAAAAGGCAAGTTAAAGGATCTATTGAGAAGAAAGGAGATCAAGAAAAGGGACATTAAAAGGAAGATCACACAAGAAGACAAGCCTACTATTTACAGGAACAATGACAAACTCAATGAAGGGAGAAAACAAACTAGAAGGAACCTCCAACTATAGGGCCTGGAAAAAGAGAGTAGATCTCATTCTCGAAAAGAATAAAGTTTTAGATCTTGTTCAAGGAAAAGTCAAGAAGCCTACTGGTGAAACAAGTAATGCAGACAAATTGAAGTTTAGAGAACTTGAAATTGTGGCTATGAATCTATTAGTGGATGGAGTTAAGGATAACTTAATTTCATACATATCCAACATAGAATCTGCTCAAGAAATGTATGAGGCTCTCTCCAAATTATTCACAATCAAGAACATTGGTCAAATAGCAACCCTCAAGAATGAACTAAAAGCTGTCAAATGACAAATGATGATACTATTTCATCATACTTTATAAGGATATCTAGAATCATGGATGAACTCCAAGCAATAGATGAAGTTGTCCCAGAAAAGGAGCTTGTAATTACTGCCCTTCTAGGACTACCTAATTCTTGGAGTACCTTTTGTTACGGGAATAAGTACCCTAGGGCTTTGGGTTAGAACCCCAATAGAGCAGAAGCAAACTACAACAAGAAACACTCATACAGCTTAGGGAAAATGCTTATATAATCAAACTACGTAAGAGTGAACGTACCCGGTTTTCCTTCGTTCGAGTAGTTCCCGTAGAGTTCAGACCCTCTGCAACTCCCAATGTTCTTCAAACCTGGAAATCATTCTATTCGAACATACATAGCAGTATAGAGGTAAAGCATATTCACGAAATTGATTTTATATCATATAAGCAGATGACTGATCATACATCAAAACAACATTCATACATGAATTACAACACAATTTGATGCATAAATAAAGTTAATTTCGGAAACAAGACATCATTTCTTTTATTGCAATAACATGGAGAGAATTCACCTGAGTCTTCTTCTTTCGGCTCCAAGTGAAACCATCCTCCGAATTCGTCCTATCCCAGCCTTCAACAATCTTCTTCCATAACCAACACCATGATATCTCAAGCAAGAGGGAGAATATCTATAATCAAGGAAACAAGGGTTTCCTGAAGCTTGGGGAAGTGCAAGAGGCACATGGATTCATCAGACTCAGTCAGGGATAATCTCAGTATAATAACTCTATCTCTTTTCCTCCTTAAGGCCTTCCCATGGAAATCTATTTATACTTCTCCCAATTAGTTTTTTAGTTGGGAAACAGTTGGGCCACGAGCAATAGGAGGTAATCAACAGGTAAAACCTGTGAACTTTGCCCATAATTAAGGAAATTTATTTTTTTTCAAGTGTTTTAACACATATACGTGGGTTGTGTATTAACTGACCCGCGTGTACACGCTTTTATCTCAGGGCAAAGTAGCGTATAGGGAATAAAACACTGTTTTTAATATATTTGGACCAAGTCTAGAAGGAGGGGTTGTCCTAGGCCATAAACCAAGCATCACAAATACCAAGTGTGGTAAATGGTGCTATAACACATTTGCATTAGGATTCAACAACTGGAAGGATATGCCAACATTTGAACAAAAGTAGAATGCATGTAGCCAAGAAGTTGCCAGAATATCGATGGTAAACAACAAAAAGGAGAATGAAGAAGAAAACACCTCGAATGCTTACTTTGCTCATCACAAAAAGAAGGGAACCTTCAAGAAATTCAAAGGACCAAAGAAGAAATGGACCCATCCAAGGTTGAATGTTACAGTTGCCACAAGATGGGACATTACCAGAGCCATTGTCCTGAGAATCCAAGAAATAAGAAAAGAAATAGGGATCAAGCAAATGTCGCTGATGAAGCTCCATCTAAGAAGAACAAGACTGAAGAAGAATCAAAAGTCAAGGACTTATACTACTAAGTCCTCCCTTACATATATCCTCCCTTGGTCTTCTATTCTAAGTTTTGAATTATTTTCCTTTATGTTTTGATCTCTAGAATTTGTAGGTCTAACAAGTATTGTTAGAACACCTTTTATTTTGATAAAGTTGTAGGTATCCCTCAAGATTGGATTAAGAAGGAGCCCTCACCTTTTTACCAAAGATAAGTATCTTACTCCTTGTCTTATCTTTTATATTTGGTTTCCCTCTCTTATCAAGATGTGTTTAGATTACATGCTAATAACCTTTCTCTCTATGTTTCTCTTGGTTAGGAAATCTTGTTGTTTGCTCAAGGGTTATGGACAAGACTTCAAAGGATAGAATTGAAGCATGAAAGAAGTTCTATTGAAACCCTTCAAGCATTAATGTCCTACAAGGTTTGTTAAGAAACAACCCAAGGTATGTCTTAGCCTATAAGCTTTGTTACAAAGATCTCTTTATTAAAGGTACGATCATTCTTCTTTTAAATTTTGCTCTACATTACTAACATTGTTATGTCTAGGGTTTTGAATCGTAAGAGATGCTTGTGTGGGAGATTAATCATTAGATTAAATCTACCCTCATTATATTTGATCATTCGTATGGAACCCTAAAAGGTTCTCTATAAAACCCTAACCTAAGGGTATGTCTATATGATGCAGGAGCATTCAATTGAACAATATCATCGTATTTTAATAGACATAGGGGGTCTTGTGTTTCTAAGGAAGTTGGTTTCCTATGTTTTGAATCAATGTAATTATTAAGGTTTTGAGTGATTTTAATGAGAGAAGCTAGAATAGGGATTTAATTAAGTATAGTGAGGAGTATTTGTAAATGTTCTCGAATGTAGGCGAACATGAGAGAATTAGGATAGTTGAGAGATTGAAAGATTTGAGAATTAATTGTAAAACCTAGATTAGGAATTAGTTCATGATTTTGTGGATTAGAGAGGATCCTTAGAGATAAGGAAGAGATTTTAGCATTTTGTTGAGAAGGTTATGGATCTAAACTAGGAATTGGTTTTAGAATCCTTTGGTATAAATGTAAGCCTAAAAGGCATAGTCAGGGGTTAGCTAGTTAGTCAGTCAGGTCGAGAGCTAGATAGGTTTGATTGTAAGCCTATGGCAGGTAGGAAAACAAAGGCCACTGATTAGAAAATCAGGCCAAAGAGACAGAGAGTCTCATTATGTAATCATTTGTTTATATAAATATATAGATGTAGAGATTCAATTCCTAAATTGTGGAACGATGTGGTTTGAGTAATTGAATGATAAATTGTGTGTGAATTAGAGGTTCTGCATAGTATATGTATGCAGGTGGAGTTCGGGTAGAACACAAAGAAGAAGTGAGGATGAAGGAACGTGTCGGATCGTTGAGTCCGATTGAAGGATCAATGTGAAGTTCAAGAGTGACAGTGTTTAAGAGTACACAGAGTTAAATCAAGAGGGAGTTGTGTTGCAGAACAATCAAAGACCCGAAACCTTGGAGGAAACCGAATTCATAGAGAACTTTTAGAAACCACATAAAGGCAAAGAACGTAAAGGCATGATGGAAGGAAGTAAACGTGCACAGGAGCTGTTAGATCATTTAGATCGACGGATATTAATGGCGGAAGAAGAATGGCAGAGGAATATATCTGGATCGTCAAATCGACAGATTTGTTAGATTGACGGTGCTTAGCAACTGCGGGGGTAGGAGAGTATGGATTTCCTTGATTGTGGCTGAAGTCCCGCACTCGCTCCTAGCTGTTGATCTCATATTCAACCTCTTAGATCATAGTTAACTGCGGGGATTAAAGCCGTTTTAATCTGTGTGCTAGTTGAAGTCCCGCAAACCATAGATTTTATGGCCTCTTATATCCAAGGAATATCGGGTCATAAAGTGATTGAACTTTAATTTCAAAATCAGACCTGAACATTTATACATCAAGGATTTATATTCCTTATCGGCTCCGTAAGGGCGGTTAAATGTTGCGCAAGATTCCCGTCTGATATCGCTGTTAACTGTTGGATCAAAAGTACCTTGATCAACGGTGCAGGATCACTAATTAGGTTGGTTGATCGGGTGAATCATCAACCATTGGATTGAAGGTGAGATCAATGGCGGAGATTGAAGCCAATAAGGCTTGGGCCTGAGCGGACCCGAGAAGTTTATCAACGCGAGTTAAGTGATTTGAGTTCCGGCGGATGAAATGGGTTTAAGTGGCGATACGACGCGACAACCGTTGATCTGATGGAGTGAAATCAACAGTGGAGGCTGAATGCGATAAAGGTGACCCTCAGAAATTGTGCAAAGTCGTGGAATGGTGGAAAGGTAAGGTTTAAAGTAGTTTATGTAATATTTCTATTATACTAGAGTTATAATAGAAATAGCAGAGTCAAAGGTGTTATGGTTTAAGTCGAGTTTTACCAAAGTCTAACCATGGTACAATTAAGACGAGCAGATATTAAGAATTAACCAAAGGTTAAGAAGGGTTGAATAAAGATCCGCTCAAAAGGATTAATTAAGGTTAAGACTATGGATAGTCAATTAAAACATTTCCGCATGAGATTTAATTAAGGGGGCCTTAAACCTTAATTTATGAAAGTTTGACTAGGCAGGGTAATTGAAATTCTTGGGACAAATGAGATTATGCATTTTAAATGCATACTGTGGGTAAAGTCGGCTTAGGTTGTCATCACTATAGTTATGAAATCCTAGTCTACTTAGAGTTAACGATGAAGTCTAGAAATCCTATTATCTTGTTTAGAGGCTTGGTATTGTTATAGTAAAAACCCTAGTCCTTTAGGGTTTGCTGTTAATATTTAAAATGAAGCCCTAGATCTTTAGGGTTTGGTAAATTAGGGTTTATAAGTAAGATAAGGTCATTGGATGAAACCCTAGGTATATATTCGTTTGTATGACCAAAACCCTTGTCTAAATAAAATTGTTCTATATCTAACTTTGATGTATTGATGTTTATGTCCTGAGTTTACTTAGTAAATATTGATGAGAAATGCATCCTAGATATGTATATACGAGTATGATAACCTAATTATTGTTGCTCATGTAAATTCTAGGGTTTTCAACAAAGCCCTAGTAGAGATTGATATTCTAGGACATGATGGTATTGTTTTCGGTATGATTTAGTCTAGGGTTTGCATCAAACCTTAGTAAAGTCTGACATTGTTGAAATATTTGATGCATGGTAGGATTATTATTAATTACTGATATCTAAGGCTTTGTGTCTCTAAGATGGAATCTAGGGTTTGTATTGGATCATAGTAGAATTTATCATATATCTCTGAAAATAATATTGAGGCCCTAGATAAAATGAGTCGATCTAAGTTGCTTTATGTTATAGTCTAGGGTTTGTAACAAAACCCTAACAAAGAAGTTGAAGTTTACAATTATATGTCTCTTACTGATTATGAACTTAACTAGGTGTAGGCATTTGATGTCTAAAGTATTTGATTGTTTTGATGGCCCCACTATATTAACATAAATTTGATACTGTTAACTTCGTGCTTCTATATATATATATATATATATTTGGTTGTACTTGATATTAAAGTTTTGTAGGTACACATATGTGCATGATCAAGATGACCTTGATGAAGTTATGAAAGATTGAAGCTTCTCTGATGTTATAGAAGAAGAAAGTAGTTGATCTCCCTAAGCTAAGAGGGAGCCTGGAAAGAAGAAAGAGTACATCTCCCCAATTGAGGGGGAGGGCACATTATGATAGTGAACACTTTGAGTTAAAGAAAAAGATCTGAGAAGATCAAAGAATGTATTTGGTGGTAGAAGAAAGCTTCCGACAAGATGTGTTTGATAACTTGATGATGATATAAGCATCATTTGAATGAATGAAGACCCTGAAGGTTTGTATGTATTTGAAAGTTTATTATTAATTGGGGTTTGTGTTTGTACGGGTAAATCTCCCCATAAAAAGGTTGAACACTCTCGAAGCATGCTTGGACAAATGGATATATCTAGTTTATTAGGGAGAGTTGAAGCATCTAACGGTACATGCTTGGGAAGACATCTAGCCGACCTATGTATTGATGTCTAGATCCCAAAGAGGGAGGGTGGCATTGGTAATGGAGCTTCGACCTTGGATACGCACCTAGATCGCTGGGTTGATGGTAAGCAAGTAAGCTTGATGGTACCTAGAGTGGCTGAAAGCTTGAGTCCGTTGTAGCCCCACCTGGATAGATATTCTTGGTCAGGGATCTACTCCGTGGCATTGAGAGTGCCTGAACTCTTCGTAGTTCATGTGTTTTTGAGATCTTCCATATATATATATATATATAGTTAAGAGGGAGTGTTGAAGAATATAACTAGTTCGGTCTTCGTAAATGTATTTAAGTCACAGTATATTGTATTTGTCAAAAGAAAGAAAAATAAAATTTATTATTATTAAAATCAACTCATTAAAGCATTGGTTTCATGCTTGGGTCAATTGTTTTTAGGTCAAATCCTCCATTGCTGGCTTTTAGGGTTTATGTCAAGTGTCCTTGTCCATGTCATAATGTAAAGAACCCTTCTTGGGATTTATTTGTCAAAGAAGAAATATATTTTATCGTATTTTAGGTCTTCTAGGCCTCCACCACCAAATTAAGCCTCAAGGAAGGACAAGTCGGCGTCAAACAGGGTAATTCAACCTCACAAGAAGCCTATATATTGGAGCAACTCGACCTCATTTGGAGAGAAGGAAAAGCAAGTTCGATTTATATTAAATTGTAGTTGGAAAAGTGCGCAATTCCAAGGAAGTGGAGGACAAGTCTAAGGACAAAGAAGAACGTCTCTATCAAGGTCAAAAATTCAATTTCTCTCTCTCTCATATCACACGTGTGAAGTTATGGAGTTTTGTTGAAAGGCTAAAATCCTGCAATTGGTCGGGAGGCCAAAATTCTGGAGCAGCTGGGCAAAAAATTTTGCTGCTAGATCAAAGTTCTAGATTGAAGCTGCAGTTTGAAGCGCTGACATTTAGAAGACTAAGAAAAGAATATTTACAAGGAGGAAGGGATGACTTGGTGGAGGAGGAAGGTTTGTGGGTCTAGAGTCTTGGTCTATCTCATCTTGATTTTGAATCTACTGAAGGAAGAGTTCCTTGACTAGGTTTTCCCCTATAGAAGGGTTTTAGCCTTGACTGTCTGCCAACATTTGGTGTCCCTGATCTCATGTTTTTCCTTTGATAATTGCTTGATGAAACAAACATAAAAGAAGAATATAAGAAAGTTAATCAAAACATAAGAAAATCTCTCCGCCTTTCCGATTTTCTAACAATAGGTCTGTTCCCCTTGATGCAAAGGCTCATATGCTTGCTTTTTGTATTGTTTGGGTGGGATTTCTTGTTAGCCTTTTTCTCTCGTTGTAATTCTTTCTATTCAACAATGTATTTATTTGGTCTAATAAAATAATTTATGCAACATTTCTTACAACAAAATCTTCACAAATCATGTCAAAGGAAAAAAACGATGCAATAATATTTTGGGTCATCATGTAAAAAATATTGGAGATGTGGGGGAAGCTCAAATATCAATTTCTTTTTGTATTTTCTTTACAATAAGACATTAAGGTAAACAATAATGATTTTTGTTTGCATAGAAATGTTAACAAATAATAGGAAACAAATAACTTATTTTGTAATGATGATCTTTGAAATTGAGGATCTACTGTTGTATCTGATCTTTCTATAATCCCCCCGATGTTGAAATTGTAACTAGGTTCTGTCTTTATAATTATTATTGTTCTTGTATCAATATGTACTTTTATGTCAAAGCAAAAGAAGAAAAATAAAATCTATTATTATTATTATTTTCTAGTCAAATCATGCTCTTCATGCTTCTAGGGTTTATCAAGTCAAAAAGAATATTTGTCATATGTCAAAGTCCCATTTGGACTATTTATAAGATTTTTTTTTTTTTTTCTGTTTAGTCAAAAGAGTCAATTTGACACCACAAAACCAAGTCGGCCTTGCCTATAGAAGTTGGCCTAGAAGAGGCACCATTCAACCCACTGGACAACTATATATAGAAGACACTTCAACCTCATTTGATCACTCACACACATCGATTTCTGCGCCAAGAAGGAGAAGAAAAAATAACGAAAGTCAATGGAGAAAGAGAAGTCAAAGGAGAGAGAGAGAGGTCGAAATTTCTAGCTTTTTGCTCACACATGCAAAATTTCTGGGGTGATTCTATGAGTTGCAAGTCCAAAAATTGTAGGTATGAGTTGCAGATTCGAGTTGGAGGGCCGATTCTTTTTGTTTGACTAGATTTGTTGAGGTTTGACCAATGTTGATTTTGTTGAATTTGACATTATTGGAGGAGGTTTTGAAGGAGGGCTGACTTAGGTCTTGTGGAGGACTTGGTCTTGGTCTTTGGGTCTTGGATATCTCAATTTGATTTGATTCTATAAGAAGAGGATTTGGTTGGGTTTTCCCCCTGTGGGGTTTTGCCCTGGCTTGGAGCTGACATCTTTTGTTCTTTGTCTCTTGTGATCTTCAAGTCTTATGTATTTTTGGTAATTGTTTGATGAAAAGAACATAATTAAAGTAATAAGAAGCCAACACATATTCACAAACAATTATCAAGTAAGAGGAATCAACCCTAATCTCTAGCATATTGATTTCTCAACACCCTGTTTGCAAAAATTGCTTTAAGGTGAGGTAGCTCATAGAAATCTCACAATCTCTATACAAAACCTGGGCTCAAGGCTTAAATTGGTGTGAGCTTAGTCTCCTTGTTGTGTATGACGTCTCAACTATCAATAACTTCACTATAGATGTATGGATTGGGCTTCAAGGCTTGCATTGACTAATGAGATGTTTGTGGTGTACGAATCCTAACCTCACTTGACCGTGAATAATGGATCCTGAAACCTTCTGTAGGGTGGATCAACTATAGGGTAATATGACCAAGCACAACTTATCTTCCTAGGTCTCTTTAGTACTCCAAAGTTAGGGTAATTACACCCACAAATCTCACAATCCCAAGCAAATGCTAGTGACAAGCATGAAAGGTAGAAGCTTCAACTAGCATGAAAAACAAAACATATCTAACATGAATTTGAAAGCATAGCTCTACAATGCAATCCTATGCCAACAACATAAAATTACGTTACTCAACTATACTCTCCATCAACGATGAAGAGTGGTGTTAATAGATTTTACATGGCTCTTCACTACCCTCTCAAGGGTAAGGCCATATAAGGGCTTAATTAACTAAAGCTTTTGAGGGCTAAATGCCCTTGACATTCATCCTAGTCCTATTAGGAACTTAGAGCCTGTTGCACTCATTTTGTCAAAGTTTTGAGGATGCAGATGTACTATATTTTTCTTCAAAGGAGTGAGATTATCAACCGCCAACCTAAGTCACCTGACACGGGTATTCGGGATTCGTAGGATTCAGGATTTGTGGTGTCGGATTCAGACACGTTGACCCCCCGGAACAGGACACGTAGGATTCGTTATATATTATTTTATTAAATAATATATATATATATATATATATATATATATATATATATAAAATTATAATATATATTAAAATTAAAAATTATATATATATTGCTGACTGTAAAATTCCCTTTCCTTCAGTTTTCATAAATTTCAACAATTTCTGGGTTTGTGTTGAAGTTTGTAGAATGATATAAGCACGATTAAGCAAGAACAATGCTAACTAGAATTCTTGAACTTTCACAATTGTGAGAATTCTGGAACTTTCACAATTCTGGAACCTGATTTATGGCATGAAATATATATCAGTTTCTATTGTTGATGATGTGAAAACCCGTCCTTCTTCAGCATTTTGAACTCAACAAGAGGTGGCAAGGATCGACCTGCTTCAGCGCACTGTGTACTTTGATCAAAAGAGTCTTGCTACAACATTAATACACTCAAATCATGATGCCTTCCAGGAATAATAACCTCAAGCTTGAATCTTTGTTGGATTTGTATATGATGTGTTTCTTCTTTGACTTGATAGTGAATACGCTTAGCACTAGTCTTAGATTTGGCCTGCAAAGAGTCGTATGGTAATCTGTCACAAGAGACAGATTTCACGTTCCTTGCAATCTTTAATTTGGGCACTTCAAATTGTTAATGTGGTCCTCTGCAAATAATAGTCTACCCCTTCACCATTCTTTTATGGTTGATAGTAAATACTTCACATCCATGACAATGAATCTTGTCCAACCACTAATATGATCCCGCAGACTTGGAAAATGCCCCGGCTAACCTTATTGCTCACACCAACGCACATATCAATGCTTTTGAACAATGAATTCAGTGTCGCTGTAGACAAATTTTGGGTTTATTTTTTTTATTTTTTCTTTTGACAGAAGCTCAAATTGGCCCACGCCTTCCCCACATGCATTTCCAATCGAATCCCTTTTGGTTAAGTCGATTGGTGTAAATTTTGTTTCATGACAATGTGCGCTGACCAAAATGAAACTCAACGATATACTCGCCGTCAACAAATTCGGCCCTGTGGCCTCTCGTAACCGCTTTTCCACAACCGGCTTCGGTCTGTGCAAAACTTGATTTCTAATTTGCACGACTTTCCTTCATTGTTGCAATGAAGGTAGGTTCAGTGACACAGCCGCCGCCCAATTCCGCCTGACACGATGTCAAAAATCGTGACACGCTGGTGAATTTCGTGACACGCTTGGGATTCGATGTGTCATAATATGATTTGACGTGTCATGTTTTTTGGACACGATTTTCGGGCGAATCGTGTCCGACACGTCGGATTCGGATTCGTGGACCCTATATAACGAATTCGGTTACTTAGTCGCCAACACTATGTTATTGTAAACCCATTATGCAATTTTTTAATGTAAATGATGCTAGTAAGGCCATGAATGTATGTAACAACCTAGGTAAGCCTATTATTTTGGCGATGATTTCATTGTAGGAGGTTTTTCGTCTCACTGACTCATCTGTGTTTCTAAACACGGATGGTCGGCAGGGTTTTTCCCTTCAACCTCACCCAACGCTAGGGTGGAATTCTTCGTCAAAGTCTTAGGTGAGTCCTAGTGTTTTAGTTGAGCCTTAAGTAAAAGTGGTTTGGGAATAATTTAAGCTAGTTGGCTAAATTATTTTATTACAAATCACTTGGTCTACTAGATCATATTGTGTCGTAGAATTGGGTAAATTATTTGAGGGTCTATACTGAATGGGTGTTTCCCCTTTGAGGGTTGAAAATGTAATTATCTTATGTAAAAAATATTTTAGTGCATGGTCCCTCATACTTAGATGCCATGGCTAAAATATCAGAGGCTGGAAAAATTATTAATTCCCTCAAGTGTCATTAATTAATTTTTCTCGCAAAAATAAATTAAAATCCTAAGCCATAAATTTAATTAATTAGAGTAAAAATTAGAGTATTAGAGAAATTAAATTATCCAAGTGGAAAAATTCGTGAGTATGAAAAGAATTAATTTTTGGAGGTCCTCCACCAAGGGAATATTAGATAATTTAAGAAAAATTGGATCTTTGGACCTTGGTGGTTAAGTCAAAGTCAATTTTTTGAGGAAATTAGCTCAAATAATTAATTGTGAGCTAATAAAAAAGAGATTTAATGAGAAATTCGAAAATTCCTCAAAATAAATATTTTCAACAGTTAAGATTAAAATATCATCAAGGATTTATCAATGATCAAGATTATTTTGACGAGGATCAAGCCAACTAGTCGTTATTTTTCCGCTTGGAGGATTTATCTATATATAGAGAGTCATCTGTATGTCAAGCCATCTGATTTTTGGCTAAGGAAATGCTGTAGAAGAATTGGTGTAACACTACAGTGCTGCTGGGATCGTTTATTTGAATCATAATAAAGACTTTGGGGTGCAGTTCATGGTGTTCAATGTTCATTAATTTGTGGTATGTGTTGGGTATGGGATTTCCTATATTGTACTTATTAATTTTAAAATTTGTTTTCCATTGGATGGGGATAAAGTCATTCTATTGATTGATTCTGGGTTTATCTTAGACGATTCGATTCTCCATATGTCTAACAAATTTTCTTGAGAAAATATATAGTATTTGCAGGTTCCCCAGTCCTTGGTCCCCAAGTTCACAAACTATGGGCATGAACTGACCTTGTTTGAACTTTGCACCCCAAATATTTATGTGGTTGATTTAACTTCGCTAAGGCTATAGTGTGCATTAATTTTCCAAAGTATTATTAGCCATTTATCAGAGAAAATTTCAATTTTTTTTTTTTAATTTCTCAATTTTTGTTGTTGGTAAGCTTGGTAGGTCCATTCCATTTTGTATTATATAATAAACAAGTTTACACCACACAGATTAACCAGGTGGCCTCAACTTGCCCCGAGGGGAAACCAAGTTTGTTGGCCACTGGTTAGCGTTATAAGCCATCCAAAAACAAAATTGTTTTAGTCTTTCTAGCCAGGCTAGGTACGTCTCTATCTCATGTCCAGACACTACATAACAATAAAAACTGACATTTGCAACATAAAAATTAAAAGCTAACTGCATAGACCAAAATTATGCATGGGAGGAGTCTAGTCCTTCTGTTCCTCTGAGGCAGATGCGACGGGAGTAGGATCTTAAGCTGTAGCCCATGGCATACCATACAACTCCAGAATGCAAGGGATGTGGCGGTCAATTCTGTCCATCGTGATATCCTGTTTGTGCAGCTGGAAAAGAATTTTCTCCATGTCCTTCTTGTAATTCGACAGTCCTTGGACTGTCATCGCCATACCCAGTGATATCTGCTCCATCGCCTTGCTGAGTAAGCTCTTCATTAACCAGTACATGTAATGCGTTTGCTTGAACTGTGTGATTCTCCCTTGAGTGTTCCCTGGATCCAGAACAAGAGTCCTCCAGTTATCCATCTCTTCCTTTGTCTCGCTTTCTTGATTTGCCTCCTCTTCCCATTCTTCCATCAGTTTTCGACTTCTAGCATCCGTCCCTTCACGGTAGGCCTCTGTTGCTTCAGCGATGAGATGCTCTACTATTTTTCAACCCCTGCGAGTTGCTGACGTGCTCAACCCCTTATCTGTCCGGGGGGCTAGGCCTCTCCTGCCGCGCCCACGTCCTCTCGTAGCTCGGGCCATGATCTGTTTGGCAGAACACTGTTGACACCCAGAAGAAGTTAGATTCAAATTCAGACTTTTCTTAACACATCACCTTTCCCAGGTATGTTTTTCCTCTCCTCCATTTCTCACTATGTATGTACAGGGGTGGGCCGAAGCCCGAAGATCCCATAGGGGGGGTCTCTGACTCTTACCCCGAGGCCCTCCATTGTTCCCTTCCCCCTTACTATGGATTGTATGCAAGTCGTCCCGCTCCGTCTCAAGCCGAGCCCACAGGCCCTCGAATCTAGTCGGACGCCTGCAATGGTTCCATATTCTTTCTCCCTCGGCCCAAAGAGAAATGGCTTTGCCTCTCAGATCCCTCCGGCTAGTTTTCCACACAGGGTTCCTGGCTTTGCCTTCAATCCCATGCAGGTTCCAACTATCCCATTAGTTTCTCTGCAAACTACTTCCTTGGTTATAGACCCATCCCCTTGCCCTCAGCTTTTCCATTCCTCTCTCTACAACCCCCCACCCCTCTTGAATTGCGGTACCTCTATCCAGTTTCCCCTTGGCCTTAATTACAAAGCGCAAAACCTCATAGCTCTGCAACCCGCTTTTGCCCCCCCCACAAATCATGGTTATGACTCATTTGGAAGAAAATATATACACAAAACTAGGCAATGGCAAGCAATTGCCTTCCCCATTGCCACCAACAACATTCAATTCCCCAAAGTTTCGGACTCTTTCCCCTCCTTTCCCCCCAGCAGAACCCCAACTAGAACATAGATTCAATACTAAGGCAAAGCCGAATGACATACCTGATTTCTGCAGGTGTTCGTTCGCGACCAAGGTTCCTCTCGTTCTGTTGACTTTCCCCTGCTCTGTATCGCCACCCTTCTCCACAGCCTTTCACTCTTGCATTGCACGTCGAATGGCCTCGCCTACTCTACCACCCTGCCTTATTTCCTATCCTGCCACCTTGCCCACTTTCCCAACAGGCATTCATGCTGAAGGACACTGCACCCCTTGTCTTGAGCATGTGGGGGACAATGGTAATTAGTGCTTGGGTACTACGCATGGCTACACCCAGGCTGGCTTGACTGACGACGACCCGCATCCTGATCGGGGGTTCTCAAAATTTATTTTAAAACCCTTGTGATTTGTAAATTTTTAAAATAGATTTGTAAAATAATTTTGGAAATAATTTTTTCTAATTGGGGTTTTGGGTATTTGTAAATCTATTTGTGCAGGTAAGATCAAGTGGAGAAAGCTGGAATAGAGCTAGATCTAAGCCCTTGAGGGTAAGATCTAGTCTCTATTTTTTTTTTTGCAGGGCCAACCATTGAAGAAATTGAGCAAAATTTCAGATCTGAAGGAGATAATTTTTTTTTTGGTCTGAAGTTGGGGTTTCATTTTTCAGCGTTTCCTGGCCCAGATATAGCCCCTCCAGGGCCAGTGTCCTCCTCTCTAGCCTTTGCGTCAGCGTATTAGCCCTTTGCGTCATCTTTTTAGCCTTTTCAGGGCTGGCCGTAAGCCCTAGGGGCCTCGACCTCCCCTTTTACCCTTTGAGTTTTAGGGCCTTTCTAGGCCCGACTGTGAGGCCTAGAGGCCTCGACCTTGCTTTGCAACCTTCCTTCCCTAGGTCGTGGCCCTTGTGGGGCCCACGACAACCCTTTAGGGCCCCTAACCCTAGACGCAAGCCCCAAGAGGGCTTCCTCCTCCCTGCGCCCAACCTTTTGGGCTTTCTCCCTCCTCCTTAGGCCTCCTCCTTGAGCCGCTAGCCTTTCTTGGCCTCCTTCCTCCTTTCATTATCCTCTTTGGCCTCTTTTTCCTTGCCTTTTGCTCCCTTCTAGCCCTAGTTTGACCTCTGAAAATTTTGGGAATGAATATTTGGTGGTTTTGCAGGAGAAAGTTGCTCAAAATTGGTGTTTTCAGGTTGCATGAGCATTGGAGAAATTTTGGCAAAGTTGGGCAAATAGTCTACAAGGCCTTGGGCCTAGGGTTTGCTCTCTAAAACCTTATATCCTCACTGTTTTACTGCAACTGTAAATTCATCTTCATAACAATGATAGAAGTGCCCTAAAGAAACACATCTAATTGGTCAAAATACTCTAAAATTGCAAAATAATTTTTTCCTAAATTTTTGGTCACTTGGTTATTGAAGATCTAACCTAGATCTACATTTTTGCTTGCTGGAATTTCTCTGCATAATCACTGAATTGGATCTGATATTTTCTGAATAACACACTTTAAAGAGCTTAAAAATCATATTTTTCAGTTTGACAAGCTATCTCTAAAGTTTGGGCATGTTTTGGTATTTGTTGTAGCATTGATAGCTCGCTATCTACATCTTTTCTTACTGTTGCAACAATTTATTTCAGATCTGATACAATTCTGAATATTGCATCTTAAGTGGACTAAAAACCATAGTTTTACTTTGGCAAGTTGTTGGGCATCTCAGTGATTATATCCAATTGCTATATGCTTGTTGTCCCTTGAATCTAAAGTGATTTTATTATTGCTGTCATAGGACTAACAAGCACTGCAAATTTCTGAAGTATTATTGTTGATTTTGGTTATTGGAAATCTAACATTCGCTTGTCTTGTCTTAAGTTATAAGAATTTCCAATTTTTGCACTTAAATCACTCATGTATCTAAGCTCTAATCTTGTTGATAGTTCAAGTAATTTTAAGCATTTGAAATCTAATTGGAATTGTGGCTTTGGCATAAGTTCATTGGTAATCTTCATTGGAATATGTTGAGTAAATTGTGATTGACATCTTGAATCATTGGCTAATTGATAAGTGGATAATTCGCTCTCAGTTCTTGTTGTCAATTGTTGTTGAACATTGGCACTTGTATCCTTAAAAACACTTGTCTTGTTTTAAGATTGTTTTCCAATTATTGTTAAGTACTCTTGTCATTGAAGGCTAATCACAAATCAAGGTTGTTACCCACCATTTTGTGGGTAATATCCCTAGGATATTTTTTTTTTCTCCTAGTCGACAACCACTAGCTAGCTCATTGTGCCATTTCTCCGCCACATGAGCAGCCATGTGGTCCCTCACCCATCTACCATGATTGTATGTTTGAAGGTGGGTCTCTTGAATCTAAAGGTATGCCTTGTCATTTGGAAATTGAGTATTGTAGTTTGCTTATCATGGACACTTCTGGGCATGGATTAATGGGGGGATTCGGCAGAAATAATGGGCTAGGTCCGTGCTTTTGTCCCCTAGACCCCTTTTAGGTATTAACCTTGGATTCTAGTGTCACGAGATCTCTTTTATTGACCATTTGGCTCTAGGGATGGTATTTCATGGGAAACCTCGATTTTGGTTGCGTGGTCCTGCTCCCTTTTCCGCCTATATCACCCTCTTTCCATTCATTATTACCCCATTCATCATTTCTCCCACTTGGGTCCACATTCCTCCACTGGGTCCACATATGGTTAGCATGCCCTTTCCCCTTGCTCACACCTTGGGGGTCATGGCATGGAATGAAGCCCGAAGGTTGATGTAGTTAAAAAGAAATATAAAAGCATATATGGCCACATTCAAGAGGAAAATGTACCAAAAGATGGCCAGGACAAACACATTTAGTACGTGGGAAAAACCCAATGCATGAGCTCTACCCCATCATCATGGCCATCACCCTGGTTCTTACAAGTTCTATGAACATCCTTCATCATATAGGAACCCATGATTGTCCCAACCCCTGGTGGGCAATGAACCGCCCCACCTTAAAAGGGGGTATTCACTACTGTATCTTATACATCATGCTGTTACCCCTTGAGCCTCGAGCAGTTAATCAAAGAAAACCATAAAAAGGTAAAAGGCACATAAAGAAGGGAATAAAAATCAAGGCCGGGGCACCTCATTTACCACAATTGCTCCTTCCAATACATTATAAACCCAAGTGTGGTCTTCCCTCTTATTAGCTACCCTTGTACCTCAGCATGTGATCCGGGGCTGCCCCTTCTCATCCCCTACTTCATTCACCTATCTGTCAAATGCCTCCACTTTTTGAAGATGTACGTTGACTATATTATCCCCTTTAGAAGTAGAAACCAACTAATAGGATTATTGGTTAACCCCATTTGGAGTTTAGGAGACATTGGCAAATCTTGAAGCCCATTATGGAAAGGCAGATCATTATGAAGTCCCCCCCTGTGGTCCATGATTTTGTAAGCTCATTTACTCGATTTCTCTAATGACTTGTTGTACTGGAAGGCTAGGGGATGCATTAGATCTTATGCAAGAATGCAGATGGTTTCCATCTTGGGTTTGGTCTCCCTATACGGGATCTTAATCCTCTAGAGGGCTACATTGGCACATGTAGGGTGAGCATTGAAAGCAATGGGCCTCCACAACAACATATTGCACTCCATGGATCTCCACAACCATTCAGGGATTGCTCATGGTTCACTTATTGGATGAGGAGGATGCACCTGATCCATCATGCCCAGTTGGCCCTAGATCTACACCATACTCTTGGTAAATGATCTAGGACTTGCACGATGATGTGGCATCACCTATGCCATCATCCTAGTCCTTGCAGGCGATCTATAGGCATCTTCGATTTGTTTGGAGACCCATGAGGACACTTGTGTGTCCCCACATGTCATTTGGAGCACCACAGGTTATTACAAGGGGCCAACCCCTTGTCCATTGCTTTTGAGGGTCCTACTCTTCATTATGGCATCCATGGACTTCATTAGGTCTCTTAGAGGGCCCTACGACATGCATAAATTATTATTTGACCTCTTGAGAGGCTTACTTTTTCATTTATGAGCTAGTTTGGTGGGATTGTCACCAAAAGTTGAATTATTAGAACATTATTTTATTTTTTGGGCTTATGTAGGCCAAGGAGGCTAATTCGAACTCCTAAGTTGTGTATAAATACAAGTGAGATGAACTCATTTGCTGATCATCACTTCGGTTTGGATCTCTTATCTCTCTTGAGCTTTTCACACTTTTTCAAAAGGATGAATTGGAGCTTTATGGATGCGTTTTGATGTGTGGATATTGGTGTATCTTTTCTTGGAGCTTCTCTATTGTCAATTGTGAATGGTTGGATATACTATATTACATGTAAGTACATGATTTTTAATGTTATTCTTGTTTACTTTTGTCATATATGTTGGACTGAGATTTTCGCTGTTCTAGGGCTAATTGCTGCATGCATTTACTGCTTAAAGTTGTGGAATTTGTCTCTATTATAGCATCTCTGAATGTATGGGCCATGTAATACGAGCGAAATCTCCTAGGGGTAATTCTAACAAAGAATCTGACCTTGATAAGCCATTTTGTTTGCACATCGAAGTATAAAAGCTGCAAGGTTGCTTCCTCTTGACCTAGAAGGCTAGTGAAGTGATTTTGAGGTCTCCTTGACTGAGAAGCAAGAAATCCTACTCATACTCAACATAGACTCCTACCAAGGGTGGTCACTAAAAGCCATATTCTTTCACCTCCTCCTAGGTCTAGCCACATTGGGGTACCTAGGACATCAATTTCTCGACAAGCTAGCCATAAAATAAATCAATCTCCTAGGGTCTCTTGCGTTACCCTTTCCTCTAGCCCTCTTCTAATTTTGAAGACATTCTGATAGTGGATTTGGGAGAAAAGCCAAACCTTAGCTCCGAGATCAAAACTTGCCTTGCCATCCCCAAGGCTAGTACCTCATAGGGTCAAAACAACATTTTTGAGTGAAAATACTTTCTTTAATCCTTCCCCCGCTTGTCTAGGATAAGAATATT